>JBBPQE010000178.1:0-40212 GCA_038092335.1 Boletus vinaceobasis | reverse complement strand
GTGATAGTTTGCATGGTCACGTGCTGATCACGTGATTAAGAAAAGAGAAATGATAAGTTCGAAAAAGTTTGAAAATATGGTATATCATAACAGTATTCCATTATCGTCCTCCTAGTTATCTCCGCTTTTACCTCCTTCAAGAAGAATCTCCCCCTTTCGGTTTAGGTCCAGCATTACTCCCAAAACCTTACGTTCCCTTAGTTTAGGTTTGTAACAAGGGAACTCATCATAGTGGATTCAAAGGTTTATATACATAGGTTTTATGATGACTAAGTGGGAATGTCTTAGAACCATATGGAAAGTGAAAGAATGTTCTAAGACATTAGTAGGCGAAAGTCCCTGAGGACCTTAGAACGTTAAGGAAATCTGAAGAACATTTAAAGGTGGGAACCTAAGGGAAGGTTATGGAAGGCAATGGAACATTAGGGAATGTTTGGATGAAAAAGATAATAGAAAGAGAAATCAGCTAGGTGAAGTACGTTGCCAGGTTTCACAAGAAAGGTAGACATGGTTTAAAAAAAGAAAGAAAAAGTTAGGGGTACCACAAATTGTAACACCCACAGCCTGTGGTCCAAATCACATGACCTAGGGAGCAATTATGTAACCAAGGGTCCATACTACTTATGACTCCCCCAAAGCTAAGTGATATTCCCACACTGTTCAGCAGTGTACTTCATGCACCACATTGAGGCTTAACATGGAAAGGGTTTTTGAGCTCGCTGTAATAAGGTTCAGGTGGCTGTTTTGACCTGTATAGAATGTATACTATGTAACAAAATATAGTTTGCAAATAATATATATAACCTACAATATTTATTTTGGAAAAATATTTTGAGCTTCCAGCCATCTCAAGAATTTGCAGGTTCAAACTGGTTCAGACTGGTTCAAACTGGTTCTTCAATATGTACTGGCCCCTGAACCTGAACTGAACCTGAACCTTAGGTTCTGAACTTTGGCAACCCTATGTAGAAGTTACTTGCTGTCATCATAATATCCAATTGCTGTCACAATGTGCAAGCCCACCAACTCTTGTTGTACATACATACATGTCTGGTCCCTTTCCCCCTATGCTGACACTCATTCAACAGGGACACTTGGGTGATGATAATGCTAATTGCTGAACAGAGGTGAACACATTGTCTGTGAGAGCATGCCCAATGGATGTGAACAACATTCAATACAATGATGTGCTGTGTGAGTGTGAGCAACCACATCAAACATTGCCAATTGACATCCTTCAGCCACATCAGGAAAACTGTGATGGAAAGATAATCCTAGATAATTGTTGCGACCTTCAAGGACAATGTTCCAAGATCAAGGAGCAATGACTAAATTAATAGCTCCATCGCAAAGCACTCATCAGACAATACTGACACTACTGGATGAGAGAATAGAGAAAGGGAGTTTCCTTAATACAATGCCTTGGAGGACAAAATACAAATGGATTAGACTGGGGATTTCAGTCGCAAAGTGTCTACCTTATATACATTTGAGAACCGTGCACAGACCATGCAGTGCATGAGAAGTATTACTAAAAGGAGGTAAGGTAGTGGAGTGGGAAAGGAAATAGAAGAAAAGAAGAAGTGGAAATTAAATACATGAGGCATAATGTCATATAACATCATGGGTCTAGCCTCAGGTCAGGTGATTTGTTCGCATGGTCACATGCTGATCACGTGACCAAGAAAAGAAAAATAGTAAGTTTGAAAAAGTTTGAAAATATGGTATATGAAACGTATCAAGGATCGTCAAAGACAGATACATGAGAATGTTGAATGCAACAACAAAGAAAAGGACGTTATCAGGTTTATCTTGGTATGAGGACACTCGTGGGACTAAGGTCTATCTAGACCGCTTGATCACTTTGATCCTTGAGGACGCTGTGTGTAGGACACTAGCAAATGTCTTCAGGAAGGGAAGTGCAACTCTCTAGCACAAGGCTGAAGACAAGTGAGATCAACTATAAACAAACTGAGGAGTTTGTCTAGAGGCGTCCCAGTATATATACGTCCAGTGCTTGCACATGGACCAAGGTACAAATACAGGAACTATGCTACATATGGTAAAAGGGTGTAGGGTATGACATCATGTGGGAAACAGATAAGTAAGGTAGTAATGTAATGATGTCATGGGAATCGGATAAGGGTCTGGATCAATGGTGATTAAGAGAATGAGGTCACCATGTGTTAGTCTAGATGCGGAGCTCAGACCGAAGGTCTAGAGCGTAGAGATAGGAGATAAGAGATAGTGAGGTTTACCATGGTCACATGATTGCGATAAGATAAGATAAGATGAAAATGTCTGATAAGATGAACGTATGATCAGTGAGTGATCAGTAGTGATAGTGAAAGGAATAAAGGCGAAAAGTAGCATTTATTACAGTATATCATAACAATAATCCTTAAAGGCAATTGATAATCCATTATAATCTATTATAATGTTAATAAAAACGACCTTCAAGGATTATCTAGAATTATCTTTCCATCAGTTTCCCTAATGTGCCAGTGTTTGATATCATGACACCCAATGTAGCATTTTTCCCAACTCTGACAGATGGACTCACCCTCACCCTCACACCAATCCTTACCATGCCTTTGTTGCTCATTCTGACAGGTATCATTCATCAGGGAAACTGTGATGGAAAGATAATCCTAGATAATCCTGGAAGGCAATTGATAATCCATTATAATTCATTATAATCTTTATAAAAACCTCCTTCAAGGATTATCTAGGATTATCTTTCCATCACAGTTTCCCTGATGTTATTACTATGATGTCCCATATGTACCAGAAAGTCACTAATAGTTCAAAAACATTATTCTTACACAGCTTCACCAGTGAACCTATCCTGATGTTGAAAGAAAGCAGTAGTAATGTTTTTAGTACATAACAATGACTTTTGCAACTTGCCATCTTGGGACGAGCTGATGTATCTTGGCCATGTTCACCATGCTGTGTGAGGTGTGACATTACTGACAACCCGTTGTTTATTGTCCAGCAGACCTACCACTATAATAGCTTTCACAACTTGTCATCTTCGCCGTGCCGTGTGCCGTGTGACATTACTAACGGCCTGATGTTTATTGACCGCCCAACCTACCGCAGTAGTAAAATATCCGTGCTTGTCACGATAACTCATTATTACTTCGAATACTCTAATTACAAGACTTAACAAGACATTACCAGGCCTTATCCGAAATCCTGGATTCCCGTGATGTTGCTGCTAACCCATCTCGTGACAGTGGCCGCTCACCCTACCCAACACGAGGTCATCACCCTCTCGCCCTGCACCACCGCAGCAGTTACCTTGGCACGCATCACTACGATTATGATAGTTACATAGCAGTAACATAGTACACACGAATGTACTGTCCTCCAGCAAAGGACCCAGGACAGTAAACCCGAACTCAAAAAAATTAAGATAAAAATGAACTAGTGAAACACGGACGCGCGTGAACGGGAAACCACCACCACCTGGTCCACCTCCGGGTGGCTACAGAGACGCCGCGGGACGTTGGGCAAAAACGATCTCATCAACCACCCACCACCAAAATATTGGCACCTAATCGAATCAATGAGCGTTTTGTTCCCATCGGAACACGCTGAATGGGTGAGTCCATCTTTCGCCATAAGCGACATTTCCAGGCCTTCAAGAAGCGATGTTGCTCAGCCAGGATCCCTGACCATGCGGTAGTCGCATGCATGTATGTAGCACCTGTGCCGAACAGCGTTTGACTGCGACTGGGAAATGTGCCGTAAGGTGACTCTGATTCGTGGGGTAGCCATCCGAGTTCCAGATGAGCGTCAAACAGGAATCCAGGACCCAACACGCTCCAACCTCGAGGTCTGGTGCCAAATTCTCCTGTGGAAACAGGAGGGGATATAGACTGCCACCCATCTCTAGGGCAGCGTATGCCCGTACCGACACATCATCAAGCTTTACCGTCACCCAACCAAACTTGCGGAGATCACAAAGCCAGAGCGCGATCGCGACTTTTGAACAGACCGACAACTTCGAACGTATCATGGTCAAGCTCAATGACAGAAGGGTATGGCCTCTCCTCTGATTCTTCGTCGTGCAATAACACCGTTCATCAGCAATCCTACTGGGAAGACGACCATATTGGCAACTTGGAGCCATCTCAAGTGAGTTTTCCCGTCTGCGCCTACCAGTGCAATATTCGACTGAGCGAAGCAGGATACTAAAAATGTCGTTATCTTTGGAGAGAGCGGGGTGGGAAAAAGCTCCCTGATCAATCTGATCGCTGGGAGAAAGGTCTCCGAAACCTCCAGCGGTGCCCTTGGCTGTACGCTGGAGTACAAACGGCACTTGCTGGACCTAGGCGATCAACAATTTTCTGTATGGGACACGGCAGGGTTAGACGAGGGTACTCAGGGCTCCGTCCCCGCCGAGAAGGCAGAGACATATCTCAAACAACTCCTCCACGAACTCGTCAAGAATAACGGCATCGACTTGCTCGTATACTGTGTGCGCGGAACGCGCGTTCGATCCGCACTGCTCACGAATTACCACATCTTCTATTCCGCGATCTGCAGAAAGAAAGTCCCCATCGTCATCGTGATCACTGGACTCGAGAACCAAGAGGGTAACATGGAGACGTGGTGGTTGAGGAACCAGCACGAGTTTTCCTCGCTGAAAATGTATTTCGACAGTCACGCTTGCGTGACGACGTTCGAGTCTTTCACCGAGAATGCCAGCCTGGAGGAACGACGGGAGGTGTCCAGAGCAGCCGTGATCAACATGATCGCTAGCACGTGCCGTACTCAGCGATGGAAACCACCTGAACGCAGCTGGGTCGAATCCGCGTACTCAGATATCCGCGCCATGTTGACTCCAAGGGATGGCCATAACACGCGTCTCGCCACCATCATTATGTGCGAAACGTTCAGAGACTGTCAATGCAAGCGGTTGACCAGGAAACGCTCCATCTCCTTCCACAATCCCGTCGCGCTCTCCTTTTCCCTCAATCCGCTTAGCTTCCGCAGCCCCATATCTATTTCGAACGACAAATCGCAGGGCAGACTTCCATTCCAAGATGGTATCAAATGGGTGTCTGAGCATCCATATCGCGTCTACCAGGTCCCACGATACCAGGCGTCTTCCGAGGGCTCGGATGAAGAGACCAAGAAGGTCACAGTTGTCAAACGCGGCGCGGACCTCCTTATCTTCTGTGTAAAGATGGAAGAGACAGGGTCTAGCGTCAAATTGCAATGGGAACATTTCAACCTCACGTACGGTGGTGACCTTTCACCGCGTATCGTCGTGGTCGTCGGAGCCCTGGATCAACCCTCTGCGGAGGAATGGTGGGAGGGGACGATAGGCGGCACGCTTGCCAAGAATGACGTTGATGTTGCATATTCTCCCGTACACGAGGCAGGGCATGGGGACGGGGAAGCACGGGGACGACTGCAATACCTCATCCGCGATCGCTGCATTGACTGCAGTAAAGTGACACTCAGTAGGAACGAAAAACTTTTCAGGCGGCCACTTTTTTTGGACATGTCCAATTTGACGACTCTGTGGGTAAAACCAGAGAACAATGAAGATGGATCACCTGCCCCCGAGCGGGACATATTGACGAGATTGGGTGTGTGGGACGAGATTCCGGAGCGCAGCCCATGCACAACATGCCCATTATCTCCCAAGGAGTCGCGAGGACAGTACTTTAATTAGCCAGTCGACCTACCTTCCAGTTTTGTTCATCATGTACCAACTTTTTTAGGTTATCCAGAACTTTGTACGTCCTATAGCACTGAACAGCAACTGATGATGTATGCCTCACGTCGGTACTCTTCGGCTCCCCGTACTTATGTGAGAAATTCTGTCTTGAAGTTGGCCATGAGTCTGCGCCAAAGAATTCGAACCCCAAACTTCTCCATGGTGCGGCCAGGCCTCGAGGTGTTAGCGTTGCTGTACAAGTAAAAACGGAACCGAATAGCAGAAGCCATTTATGAACCAGTACTCCGGAGCCCGGTATCCCGTCGCCGCATCGGTCTCTCGACAGACCTGAGCTGCTCTTTCCTGCCAATCTCCTCCATCCCATCCCATCCCGTCCGTCCATACGATGTCCACGTCTCTCACAGGTACTTAACGTGATGTGCAGGGTCGCCTGACGTGTCCGTGACTGACTGATCTACACACTCCTCCACACCTCGCAGATTTCAACGCCTATGAGCTGCCACCTGAAAAATGCATGAAATTAGTCAGTCCAAAGGTGCGGCTCCGTGTGCGTAGCAAAAGAACAAATTTCGTCTCGCCGGTTGTCAAAGTGGACAATCAGAGACCAGTCGCCAAGACGGACAGACCGTGCACCCATTGGCCCTGGAATGACGATGAACGACGGTTTCCATGGTCAGCTGCCTTTTTTTGCGAGTCCAAGGCTCCCAGAATTTTGGACATCCGTGGGCTGATCGACGAACTCACATCTAGGCCATCGTTCGCCAAGGATGAAATCTTCGAGATCTTTATCGAGAGGCGATTTTTACTAGGATACACATGTATCAGGCGAACAAAATCTATGACCGCCGATCAACTTCGTGTTGATGACCATGACCGTAAGTATCCACATCGCATTGAGATCTTGATTTCATTCGACTCATCTGGCACTCAGCCTCGCCGTTTGCAGCTTGTACGCTGCCACTGTACGATGGGCAGCACCCCGTAGGGGAGCTCGAAGATAAGGTCGAGATTGGAAAAATCACTTTCACGCTGAGTTGAGATTGGTGAGGCTTTGTCCAAAGACAACGCTGGTTTCTTTGTGGTCTCGTGAGAAACACGTATCATGAGCAAAATCAGTTTGGATAACATCACCCACCAGCTCATAGTGGAAAGGGCCCGAGGCTAAAGTTCGACTGCACACAGTAATGTTTTGCGCCTTCGCTGACATATACGCTAAATCAATCCGACACGTTTTGCTCGGCTATTAAACGTGCAGACTCGTGATACGATTTGGACCTTGGGTCGATGATGCTATACGACCTCCGAGCCATCATCAAGGACAGATTTGGTAGGGGTATGGGGGCCGTTCTGCTGTGCGCAAAGTCAGAAATACGCCAAGCAATTGTAGCTTATACTACCACTGGAGTCCTGTTGTAAATGTGAACTTGCCAGTTGATATTACTGCTAAATTCTGATTGCAAAATATTGTCGCACTAGAGAGATGAATGGCATTCGGAAAGTGAATTGGAGGGCACTCGACGTAGTCTGGTGAGGTAAACTGTCGATAGACTCAGACAGCTACTTTGTCTGGACACAAGGTCTGTCAACACTGTGAGTAAAACCAGAGAAGAATAGCAGGGAAAGCATTGCAAGCCACCCGCTGAGTAGGACATGATGCCGATTCAGAAATGGATGTTACGAGCCTTCGAGTCCAGGAGCGGACCCTGATCACCTCTAGTATCTCCCAAACAGAGGGCATCGAGTCTACTCGTTGGATATGTGGATGCTGATATACAGCATTGAACACGCGATAGACTTCGTTGGCTATGAGAACAATTGCTGCAAGCTGTGCCTCACGAGGGCGTCACGAACGCGAGGCAAGTAGCCGGTACAGGTGACTAGTAGCCGGTGTAAAGCCGGAACCGAGTACAAAAATTCTTCGTGAACCCAACGCCAAGAACCATTCCTGTAGCTTGCCCTGCGGGTCTTTCTCGTCCGTGTCGTCAACGAAATCTATAAGCCGCTCTTTCCAGTCAGTCCTCCCTCCGCCGTTCCTAGATACGATGTCCGTATCAACCGGTCTTACGCTCATAGGTACGTGAGCAGCGTAGAGCGCCCGTTCTTTTTCATTTCAGACGACCAAGTAACATGACCACGATGCGCTTATCGACGCTTCCCCGCAGATTTCACCGCATACGAACTGCCGACAAAGAAGTGGATGAAACTGGTCCGTCCGAAGGTGCGACTCCGCGTGCGCATACAGAATCGCACCTTTGTCTCGTCGACCATCAAACTGCACGACCGGAGCCCGGATGGGTCGAACGTCTCAAGTATCCATTGGCCATGGAATGATGATGATGATGATGATGATGATGATGAACGGTTCTCACGGTGAGGGTTGCTACCTTCAAGTTTCAGTACGAGTCCGAGACATCATCTCGCTCTCTGGAATCTGGACGCCTTCCATGGGTTCGAACGCGGTACTGATGGACGAACTCGCGTCCAGGCCATCCTTTGCTGATGATGAAGTGTTCGAGGTCGAGGTCGAGAGGCGGTTTTTGCTATGGTACAAATGCGTCCGTCGAACGAAACCAGTGACCCTCGACCAAATCCGTACTGGCGACCGTGAGTATTCCCCATTCAGCACCCATGTGATCGAGACTCTGAAGAGCTCTGTTTCGATTCTTCATCTGACACTCCACGTTCGCTCTCGCAGATTGCGCACTGTCACTGTACGATGGAGAAGAGTTTTCAGAGGTGCTCGAGGATAGGATTGAGATTGGCGAAATTACGTTCGCGCTTCGGGGTGGTGCTGCTGCTGGGGACGCGTCGTTCGAAGGAAAAGCCAGCTTTACGACGTCCTCTTGAGAAGTTCGACTTGGACAAGGATCATGGGCAGCATTGAACCCGTAGGCTCAAGACAAGGGCTTGCATTTTGACTGACGACGTTGCATTGTATTGATTCGGTACGGTTTACTATTAGCTATCAGGTTTGTCCACTCATTCACGATATGACACCTACTCAATGTATCGCTACACAAACCCCGGACCTGCTTGGATAGCCCTGGGTATTGACCAAGGCTGGTTTTAGACATAACCCGGTGCGGTCGTCGATACGGTGCTTGCTGTGCTCAAAGTCAAGCCAGTATACGTCGAGGGATGTATCACGTTCCCCAGAGTCGCCGAGGCCCCGCTGGCGTTACATTCTTGGTGAGGAAATTCAAATCGCGTGACCGAGACTTTTTGCATTCTCCGCAAAACAATTGACGGACGGTCCATTCCATCGTACACTTGTCTCGTCTCAAAAAAACTAGCCGTGGCAGGCAAAGGCTGTTCATACGATAATAGTATGACGTCCCGAGACGTTGGTACTCTTTACAGTTGCCGCACCGCCGCATGACGGATAGATCTCCTGACACTGGTACCTGAACTCAACTTGTCTCGAAAGAGGGTAGCGCGGCTCAGCTATGTAGCACAATTTGAAACATTTCATTCGGGCCACTCCGAGACTGACATTACATGTCAGTTCGAAGGGGCGCCCGGGGCCTCGAATCGACAGTCGAGACCTTACTACGGACCTTAGCCGGATCGAGGGTTGCGCAAGTCTCGGGCAGGGACTACCATGTAATGTAACATAGAGCTTCTGCAGAGAGCCCCCAAGAAGAAGAAATCTCACGCCTGAAGTGACTTGGTCAAGTCCCAATGCGATTCGGAGGAGACTGAGGGGAGCAACCACTCAAACGTTCACGAAACGTAGGTCGACCTTGACAACTTCAGTTTCACATCTATCAAATATCTGTCCAACAGGCCAACAGTTGAGCTAAATCAGCATTGTCATGCGACTCAGCACCCACCCGGGTCGTTGGATATCGAGACTTGCCCAATTTAAGAATCCAGTGTATGGCATACGTGAGCTATCGTTGAAACGTTGAGGGACGCACGTTGGTAGCACACAGGCTGTACGGCTGCGAGCATCGGTACTCGTACATGTCAAGCTTACACGGCATCTCCATTCGAGTCAGCTTGTCATTGCAACACTGCGGCACACCGCTGACCACCAATCAGAGCCCCACGATAAAGCATATGCGACCTACAAAACACACCTGACGCCATTGGTCGCCGCGTCCGCACTCCCCCGCCCAGTCGATGGAGCAGATTATAACGTACACTGGCAGTCACTTGTCCGTCAGGGACGAAACGCCGTCAGTAATATAGCTCACAACCAGATGACATGCCAAATACGACAGCAGACTGAGCGTACCTTGCACATGGCTGGGAGTTACTCGGTCGCGGACCAACACACAATTGGCATCCGTTCTTTCAATTGAAATTCGGGAGACTCCAGATAGACGGCGCTATATGCCCCGTTGATGATGTGATTTACTGTATTGATTGCGTCTACTAGATTAGGGTGAGGTCTGGGTCTTGGAGGCTGGGCGCCATCAGGCTGGATTGGGAGAATCTGTGCTTGTCGTAGGTCAGTCAAGATGGTAATTTTGCAGGTCACAAGGCTCACCTCTGCAACCTGCATCAACGTTGACGTGTCGATAGTAGACTGTCAACCGGGCAAAGTTATTCCGGCTTCTGATACGCAGATAAGTTGTGGATAACACCTGATAGAGGCCCAGGGCGGATCAGAAGGTTGTTGTGTACGTGGCTTGAAAAAAAGGTAGAGCATTCGGAGTCACTTATCGAGTCAACTCTACCTCCGCAAACCGCAGCAATGCACGTGAACCTCTTGGGCTACCTAAATTGATCATGATGGAGCAGAGTGGAGCACAACTTACGCCTACGAGATCATGCTCCCCAGCGCATCCATGTTCTATCCAGAATTCACCCGCGAGGAGCCGTGGAGCCAGCTAGACATCGCTGTGTCATCAATGTTGGGCATAAATGTCACAAGTTGTGGGAGAGATCACATCGTTCTCACTGAAGGAGGAATGAAGGACCACCTCAAGCGCACCACAATCACATGGAGATAGCGGCCAGCGTCCTAATCTTCATCGTGATCCCAATGGGGGGACGGTGTCTACTATATCGACGCCGCTTGCGCAAGATCTACTGTGCTGCTGTATGAGACGCTGGAATTCATCGATCAGGATGCGGACCCGTCCAGCTCCGATAGCCCGTTTGGACGGATGCCCGGGAGGGGCCGGCTAGACACTGGAAACAGGACCCGGAACGTCCATGGATGACCGGGATAGATACGTATATGAGCGGTTTATCCCATTGGATTGATTGCTTGGCAGTGGCCCAGAACCGACTTGGGGGTTCGCACCCCAAATCCCATTCCAATCATGGGTGTGGCTCACCGAGCGCATACGATATTTGCTATTGGCGCTGCTGCGTGGCACCGGAGGCGTCAAGGAATCATGTATTCATGGGACTCCGGTAGCGGCTCCACGGAGCAACCGCTGCGACTCTTCGCGATGGATCGGTGGGTAAGCGGATATGGCGCTCATCAGTGCACTGTGGAGTCCGATGGGATTCGATACAGGGCATGCGAGATCTTGCGATCGCGAGCGGGATTACTGTTACAGAGGTCGTCAGGACAGAAATGGAAGAAGCTTAAGAGGGCGGCTCAATACTTTAATCGTGTTTCAGGTATCAAACAGATATGAGGGTCCAGCTTGGTCGTGTGTCGATAACATATGTATCTATGAAGGAAAAGATGACCATTGAGGGAATGACGAGACACCCTGACACTCAATTCATGGAGACCATATCTCACCGATCGTGCCCCCCTGTGCCAAGGATTCTCCATTAATCATCATCAGATAAGGCCGTTCGAGCAATACTAGAATCGATAACACCATGATGGTGGAAAGGCAAGTATTGAGATGGATTACGGAAAATATAAGCTTTCCCGGGAAGCTGTAGATTTGAGCGGAACACGGAATAGTAACAGTAACGGACGATGGCGACGGGGCACAGGTTTGGTGGGAAAGAAGTATCTGTGGGGTAGTCTGGAAGCCTAGAAGAGCAAAGGGGGAAAGACCCTTCTTATGATGACATTGGCTTCGGGAGGGTCATTTAGGGTAACGCGACTAAGGCGGAAGAGCTTCGAGGGTTGCGTACGCAAATTGGGGTGATGCTAGACAAACAGGAACCAAACCTTGCAATTGTTCCCAAGGTTGTGTGGAGACTGATGAACAAAAGCCGTCGGTGCAAAGGGCAGCCTAGCTTTGGAGGGACGTTGATAGAGCGGGGACAGCGGGAAGTGTGTATAAATGATCGGCGGTGGCGAAGGCGCATGTGTCATTGACGCTGAAAATAGCAGGCCATGCCATCACGAGGAAGGTACCTGGTGTGTACAAAGTTCCTCTGCCGCGATGCAGCCAATGACCCAGCGGGCAAACCGAATGGAATGATTGGGATAGATGCGGGGTTTACCGGCTAGGGGAGCACGTGTCTGGGCTAGTTTGTATTTATAAGAGGCGGGTCCGGATGGTCAAAGGCAGGAAAGGGAGACGTACAACTTGAACGCCAACCAGACGTGCGTCGGCTCGAGGTGTGGAAGTCAAAATTACTAGGACATGTCTTGGGGTACGAATCTGAGACCTTGTCCACATACCCGACGAGGTGGTATTGAATGTATACCATTAGCGAGACCACTGGGGGCTATACAAGGAAACATCGGAGGCTGTTAATCACGAATTGTGAGTCGGACTGGGTGCTCCAACGCTGTCGACGAGGGGACATTCCGTTCGAAACCTCGTGTGTTCAGTGAGGCTATTGTCACACGATCACGTCCTTTCCTTCCCCTGTCACCGGTCACCCGTATACATACGCCCATCCCCATCCCTCTCTTTCTTCCCTTCCATTCCCTCTAGTGCCATGTCCACTTCCACTTCCACACCCATTCCTCGTCCCCCCTCTCGCTCTGAACGCCTCCTTAGGGATACCCTCCGCAAGGACGATACCCTTCGCACTCACGGCGCGCACTCCTCACGCCCCCGCTCAACCTCGAGCAACTGCGACGACGACGACGACGACGACGACTTCTTTCAGTCCGCCATCCTCTTCCGCTGCTCATCGCGTCGGAACAGTGCCGCATCTGCGCTTGGCCACGGCCACCCAACTGCCTTTTACGTCCCAGACGAGAACGAGCATGCTTCGTATTCTCGCCTTCTGCGCTCATCATCCTACTCTGGTTCCTCGCGCTCTGGTCGCTCAGATCGTAACTCTTCCCCTCGTCCTGTATACACGCAGGAGAAGCAGGAAGAGCTCTCGCGCCTCCATGACGCCGCTCCACACGAGGCCGTTCTACGCAATCGCCTCGACTCGGTCATACACAGCATGCGGATAGACAAAGACAGAGATGCTGCTGATGTGAGTCTTTGTGTCGTGGTATTTGGGTCTTACCCTTCTCCTCACGACAGGCACTGACACATGTCCAGCCACACACCGCATCCCTCCCTTCCTCGCTTGGTTCTATCTCCAATTCACAGACGCATCATCACGAATCACACCGGACTCATCTGACAGTCCCTGATCCCGACCCGTGTGTCCGACTGGCATCCCGGCCAGGGCTGGCTTCCCCGAGGGGACATCGGCATTCACAATCTGCATCTGTCGTACACGCACGACCGACATCCCCTCAGCGAACTTCCACTTCGCCACGTGTAGCTCCTCAGTCCCCACGAAGTCCTCGGGCCCCGCAACGAATTCGTTCGCCTCCTCAGACTCCCACGTCACAGGAGAAGGAACAGCTAAAACGCCTACACCCAGACTCTCCCTGGATGTATGCACCGTTACCACCATCACCACCCACGTTTTCGGCCTCACCATCGAAACGTGGTGGCCCCGCGGTTGTGACCTTTGTTGCCAACCCTACCATAGTCGAGACACACACACATTTGCCGATGCGTTCCCCTGCACGGCACTCCCCCAATCCCTCGTCTACCTTTGACCCCGAGGCAGCCTCTCACGCTCTCAAGCAACTGCCGGGCTACGTGTCTTTCGCATCCGTTGCTGGCCTCGGCGCACCACCGGAGGAGGAAGACCGACGGGGTGCACGGAGGCCGTTCGCTGGTCTCACTCTCGGAGGCGGAAAAGGCCGATTGTCTGGTCTTGGCCTGGGCAGTGGGAAATGGTGGATGTTTTGAACACCCTCGAACTGAGATCAGCGCGCGCAAAAGCGGCAGGCATCCGACGTGTCTCGGCATCCCAACCCTTGGCATGATCCTCCCAAGCCGATGGGTGACGTGTCGGACAGGTGAGTCAGCCCAAGGCGCCGTCCGCAGCATACATCCCGGAATCACCTGACAACCGCCGCTGGCCCACGTTGAAACCTTGATTTCACGGATTGACTGCATCTATGATAGATATGGATTTGACCCAGACTATGTTATTGTAACTTATCCCACACATGAGGTTGTGGGCGATTGGAGAGTTGTCTGTCATTTCTGCGTGCCTCTCCCTGTCACTCGTTTTCTCTCTCGGGGGGCCCTGGGCTTGGGTGGAGTTGTGTGTACAATTTTCTGTGCCAGCGATTTTTGTTGTGCAATTATAATTAGTTGTGGGTCGCTGTGTACGATGGAATTAGATGATAGATTTGTGCGCGACATTGGCGAGGACGAGGCTGTACAGACATCCAATTGGTCGGACTGGACTGGCCAACGTTCCAACCGCCGTCAAAGCATCGGGCACGCTCATGTGGCCCGCTGAGTGCTGATGCATGTGTATGCTGATGATCCGTGACGTTATAAACCGTGCTGATCGTCCCGAGTTCCGCGTAAAAAAACCATATGGTAGCGTAACTTTGTCCGCTGAGTTAGGGAACATGGCCAACGTCCCAAGTCCACTTTGACTTATTGGTGCAAAGTGGCAAGCTTTCTGGAGACCGACCACTGGGCACCTCGAATGCGTGTGTGGGATCATTTCTGATAGCCATGGTGAGCGGTCGCACCAGGCTGGGAATGGTTCAGGAACGGAGGGGATTTGGAGCCTTGGATGTCCTTGCAATTGTGCATGGCTCGATAATAATAACTCAGTTCTTTCTTTTTTTTTTTTCGGGAGGTCAGATGATGCCCGCTGCGTGCAGCCGGGTACTTGGTGTCGGTAGGCAGTGGATCCGAGAGACGAGACGGGGACAAGTGGCGTCCCTGGGACCGCGTGATCCGGGTTCGTGCCAGACGGCTGTGATAAAGTGGCTTTCGCAGGTCGCGAAAAGGGATCTCTGACAAGGGCGTAAATAATCCATCGTTGCATCAAAAGTGCTTACAGCCTTGGGCCTTGGCAGGGTAAGATTCGACATGGAGGTGGTTAGACGAGAGCTTGTGTAAACAATGTCAAACAAATACCCTTGGTTTAGACGGGTAATCGTTCGGTAGTGATGAACCTCCGGTCTGGCATCAGCCCGTCAAGTCGTGCAAAGCGGACATTCTTTTGATCCACCTCCCATCGCTTGGAGAGAGTTGCAATCTCTGAGGGGGTTTGACAGGGCCATTCACATGAACCCTCATCGAGAACCTAACCTTCCCTCCCGAGGGCCGACACTGTGGGTGGGCAATTTCCTCTCCGAACATCATGAGAATCCAGACAGACCTTTCACTTGATGCGTTCCGTGTCTATTAGTCGCTTTTTCACCGCTTCGCTCACGGACCCTCTCTATCTCAGATGACCCATGCATGCCCACTGGCAGAAACGTCATAGTATATGCGTTGCCTTCCTTCACAAGATCCGCCCTGTGAACTGACGGACCGATCTTAATCAGTTTTAACCGAATCGTCCCATGTCTCCGCAGTTCCTCCCATGGGGTGCTCTCTATTACCCCAGGTCGTGTGACAGACATACGCGGCACTTGTGAGGTGATTCACTTTGTCTAGTGAACAAACTCCTAAAACGTCTTAGAACCCCTATTAATTGAAAACAGCCCCGGCGGGTTTCTCTCTGTTGAGATGCTCATTTGCCAGTAGCGAGCTTGTAAGCGAACTTGTCCCTGGACCTTCACATCGTGTGACCCCCTGTTTATGACGTTTGGACCATGGGGGTGGATGGTGGTGGCGCGGTGGATGCTTCGGTAACCGTCACTTGTTTTCGTCACGACCCTCTTTCATTGACTTGATGGCTGCAAGAAATGGTAAACGTCCACGTTATGCGGCCTTCGGAACGTTGAAATATGACCGAGTCCAGCACCCCAGGTACGCTCCATCACAGCTGACCTAGGACCCTGGGATTAGCCGTCCAATAGGCTTCCAAATCCAGACCTGCAAACGTCTCTTGTACGTATTTACACTTGCGCCTCTATTAGGTCCTCACCATGCCTGATGGATCATATGTGTCACATCAGACCGCATCAAACGCGGACACCAACGCGATGCGTTTCTCGCGCATTCGCGCTTGATGGTGTAACAGCCTCATGGGCCATTGATTTTGTTTTGAATAGCTCTGCTAAGCTATGACAAGGCCTCACAGGTCGATCGCACATCTCGTTCCGATCAATGCCTGGTGGCGTTTTTATAGATGAGTCTCCGTGGTGTTCCCTCGTCCATGCCCTTTTGCAAATTCAATTCGTATTATTGAGGGTCATGTAGGCGACGCAGCAACGTTGAATGGTTTCCGCCGACCGCGCAGGGAAAAGGTCTGTGGAACTCAAGCCGTGCCTGGACAAGTCCGTGGAGTGGCGAGTCCTCAGCACAGGGTCTCCGCTCATCCTGGGCTGTACGCGAACGAAAAATAGAGGTTCTGCTGTCCTGGATCCTGGAAACACAGCGTATCATATCCGTCGACGTGTGCGTACGAAGCTGCATTCTATCCCTGTGCCATCATCGCCCATGCGTGCACAGATAATGCATCCGGTGGGCTTTCACCATGTGCTTGGCAAAGTAAAAACATTTTCAGGTAAAAAAACATGCTTCACGGAAGGTTCGGCGTGCGTCCCATGTTATAGGACCATGGTAAAAATGCGGACGATTTTTTTTACCGTGGCATGCGCGAGGGTAAGGCTGACTGCGTCGGCAGTCGCAGCAACGCTGCTCGTGTACCGCTGCCAGCACGCAGTGTCATTTTTTCTTTCTTTCTTTCTTTGGTCCGTTCTCTTGGACGTGGTGCGGTATCGGCGCAGCACCCTCGTATACCGCGTGTTTTCAATGAGGGTCAACATGACAACGTTTCCCTGTTCGAGCGCCGCGATCAAGGCCGGAACAACACCAACGCCCTTGGTCCTCGATCATCATTGTCGTTTCTGGAGACGGAGTCACAAAGACGGTTGATCTTGTGTCTGGTTGGGCCGAGGCCAACGATATTGGATCGCTGTCACCCACACTGTGGTCATGCTCGGCTCCGTTCCCGGCTCGCGGCTCTCTAGATTTTTTATTTATTTTTCAAATTGATGGTGGTCACGGTGAACACGAGTCATGCATTCATGTATGGGCGACGCGCGAGGGGCGAGGACCTGTCGGGGCTCTGGAGGCGTTGTTTCTTGTTTCCTTTTTTCGTTCGAGTTCTTGTATTGAATCATGGCATGATTGGCGGTACGGCCCGCTCGTCGCGCAATGGATACCGACAATCAGACAGTCCTAAACTTGATAACACACTATTATACATGTACTCAGATGTCCTTAGGTTTATCGACAGCGTCCTGACAAAGGTATGTCCTTCGTACCGTACGGTCCACGTAAACAACGAAAAGTAGTGCGGTGAGCACCCGATAACGTTCGACAGTCTGAAAATGTCTGGAATTTACAGATAAGTCATGGCATGGAAAGAATGACGAATAAAAAACATAATGTCACATCAGCGAGTGAACTTGGCCGAGAACCTGGTACGACCAGCTATGACCAGTGCCCAACCACTCAGGACCATCATAATCGCCTCAGATGCCTCATGGGCACGGAGGTTCTCGAAACCCGCCCTCTCCGAGTCAACGCGTGTGCCACAGTACCCACACGTTGGACTTGGTCAAGTGATCCTCCTGAGCGAGTGTAGCACCTGTGCTTCCGGAGCACAGCTTGACTCGACGTCTTCCGCCAGTTAGCCAACCAAAGCATCCAATGGGCACAACGTCGACCGGTTCTAGCGAGCGCGTCTGTATCGCTCGTTGAAGTTTGGCTACGGCCACGTCCGCGCCGGTGCTCTCGGGTGGTGGCAGTGCACGGACGATGGCCTGGAGTTTCCCAACATCGTAATGGGGGTGAGAGTGTTCATCGCTATCGGCGTCCTTGTCGTCGCCGTCAAACGTATTCCACCATTCGTGTGCTGTCTCGTCCGACGGTGCATCCTTGACGATGATCAAAAGTGGTCGCGTGTCCCCTCCATACGACCTGTAGAAGGCGGCGGCACGCCGCCGAGATGCGCCCGGGTCGTTGTTGATGGAAGCACAAAAGATCAAGAGGTCTGCCCCGCGCAGGGCGATTTGTTTCTTGAATCGGGGTCCGGCGCGTAGGTGGTGGTCGCGGATACGATAGACGAGCAGGGGGCTCCCGCCGACGTCCATGAGGCGGGCACCTTCAAAGGGTGGCACGTCCTTGGCGGACACAATCGGATCGAGTGGATGATCAGGGAGGTCGTACAGTGCGACGATGGGCATCGGGTAGCGACCGTCGTGCCGAGGCTTGAACATGGCCCGCACGTCCACAAGAGCGCTGGAGACCCAACCCTCGTGTTCAATTCCCCAGCGATCACGTGCGCACGTACTCGCAATCAGGGAAAGAAGTGTCTGTCTGGATGCGTGGCAACGCTGTTTGAGAATGGGTGAATTGACTTTGTCGGCGTTGAGCGTGGTCAGACACGCATGCCCATCAAAGTGCATCTTGAGCGTGGCAAACTCTGTCTCGTTGGCAGCCCACCAATCTTCCATCTGCCCTTCGTAATTCTCTAACCCAGTCACGACGGCAACGATGGGTACCTTTTTTCGACAGATCGCGGAATGAAAGAGGCTATAGTTGCTGAGCAAGACCTTGCGAAGACGAGTGGCCCTGATGCAATATATCAGGAGGTGGACACCGTTGGCGTTGCTCAGATCGCGAAGGAGTTGTTTCAGGTTCTGTTCTGCAATCTCCGCAGGGAGAGTTCCGTAAGAGCCTTCATCGAGCCCTGCTGTATCCCAAATTGCGTACGCTGTGTCGTCGACCTGTAATTCATACTTTTTGTGTTGGAACGTGCAACCCTTGGCACTACTTGACGTTGCGGCGATTGATCGACCAGCGATCAGATTAATCAGAGAGCTTTTCCCTACACCAGTCTCGCCAAAGACGACGATGTTCTTTGGAGAACTTCCAAGGGACTGCTGCAGAGGAGAATAAGTGCATTCTTAAAAGAAAGAGGTGGAGACACGAACGATTACTGGTACAGCTTTGCGTCGTGACATCCGCGCGGTAGGAAGACGATGCAATGAGTCGGGTCCTATAGCCAGGGTAGGTCTCCTCTTTTTGTACGTATTACGCGACCCACGGACTCACGGGGTTCCTGCGCATGAGTCAACCAAACCCCGACAGCGCTCATCATGATGCTATGCGCGTTTGTTTGTTGTTCGGAACGAGGGGCGGGGACCTTCTGTCCTTTTTGGCGCGCGATTTCATAAGGGGACGAAGACCGAGAATCGCTACTGAATTCCGCGGTCAGCCACGGAACGCGCCGTGCGCGTGATAAATGAAAGAAAAATAGGTATCAGATGAAACGGACGGGGGCTTGGATGCCATCATGATGGGCCGACTCCACAATGCGTTGACCTGCAGGCCAAACAGTGGGGATGGTAACTGGATTCGCGCCGCAATTGAGAGGTACTGTGCACCTTTTGGGCAACGTGTGGTTCCATTTCGACGCTTGGCGGTGGAAGAAATGAGCGTTCGGTCGTTCGTTGGTGTAGCGCAAAATGAGACAAGCGGACACGGACCTCGTCGTAATCGTCGTGGCTTGTAATTGCCTGAAAAGGCATGGACAACTGATATCAATGGTACATTGCTTGTCCGCGTACCTACTTATAGTACACTAGTGAATTCTCGGCGTGGGCCAAGGATTTTTCTGACAGAACTGCGGTGCTTCTCGACGTTTCGGGAGGTCGCGAATTCCCCAGTTCCTTCGGACATGAATGAAGCTGATTTATTGCTGGTGGGCGACGAGGACGATGATCATCAATGGCAAGACGGAGCGAAGATCGTCGTCAAAGTACAAACACCCACATCATGAACACTCGAACACGTAGATTCGTCACATGTATTTGCAGCGGACTGCGCTCTACTTTACATATGTACATTGGTGCCGTGGGTAATATAGCTCCGCAAATAGTCGGCAAGTATGATACTTGTATAGATAAGCTAGCAAGTTAGCGCCAGGCTAAATTATTAAGGGTGGCATCGAGCCTGTGGGGTTCGCAGGGAAATAAGTAAATATGAAACATTTTTCGTCACCCTGAGGACATAGGAGCTGTACATGAAAACGGACCTCGGAGGGACTGACATTGTTTGTAGAGGCTCGAGGTGATGCGACCTGTTAAACATGCCTGCCAAGGACGTCCTGAGGTACTTCGATCTCAACGACCTGTTTCATTCCCGTTGACATCGCCAAGGAAAGAGCCCGATCGACCGAGTTGCGGGTGCTCTCTCGTCTGTGTAGAGACCGATGACGCGAACGACGGAGAGACCCACTCGACAAGCTCCTGCCGTGGGGAGGGCTGTGGTGACACGCGTTGTGGGAGCGGGAATGTTGCTGCAGGCACCCCACTACGTGAGGGATTGCCAAGCATCGAGCCTGGCGTCACGTTGACTAGTCGCGGAATGTTGTCTGCGTGGCCGGACAGAGGCGACGCGGCTCGTGAGGGGATGACGTCGGGATGTGATGATGGGTGTGAGGTAGCAACGAGGCTAAAACCAGTTCGCACTGTGCTCTCCTTCTCGTGGCTCCGAACGGTGGCCGATAAATCAGCCCTCAGATGCTGGGACGAAGGTTTGCGACTCTGGTGTCGGCTGACTATCCGACTCGTGGCACCCGGCACGGCCAAGAATGCACGACTATCAGCAGCTACGGCTGGGGATCCGTTGACGATCGCTGACAGCGCTGCGTCGACTTCTTTGAGGAACGTGGCAACCTCTTGGTCACCTAGGTTTGCGGTGTCGAGGCAAATTTGACCTTCATCAAACTCCAGGGGCTCCCTACGGATGCTTGGAGCGCGGGTTCTCGGTCCTTGTCTGCTTGCAGGCGCCTGTGAGGACGGGCATCGCAAGTCACCGCTCTTCTTACGGTGCGGCGGGGAGATTGACGGGGCAATGGAATACATTGAAGGGTTGGGCTCGAATCTCTCGTACTCATGGCTCCTAGGGAGGTCAAGCGAGGCATTGCGAAGCTTGACCGGCACGTGGACAGGTGGTACCGAGCCGTTCCTGTACTTCCTGACCTGACCTCTTGGACCAACACAACTTGTGTCGATCGTAGGGCGTTCTTTCCTTTGTTTGGAACCAGGGACGGAAGTCGATGCTTCGTCGAGACCCTCAGAAATCACTGAGTGAGCTGGAGTGGTTGCGGTCGTGCTCGGTGACTCCACCATTGATGTCCGTGAGAAAGGTGACAGACCAGAGCTACTCGTGTTCGTGGACGTCGTTGGGTGTGCACTTGCCAATACAGCCGAACGCGAAGGAGATAATTCATCAAGAAAGCCCGGAGATATTGAGAGGCCCGAAATTACGCCAGTGGCCTGTGTAGCCGACCCCGTGTCGACGTGGACACTAGGTCGTTTGATGGTCACATCCGAATCACATGATGGAGGGGCGAGTGGCGAGTTGCCGCGCGAAGACTTCGCAAGGGTAATGCTGATCTGTGGGATAGTGCCATATCCAAAGTTTTCCGAAGGTGTGGGGAGAGATGTGGATTCGGTCTTGCGCGGTGCACCAGACGGCCACGGTTCTGATCCCTCGGAAACAATATCTTCAGGAGGTTCACATATAACCGGGGTGAAGTTCCCGATTTCCGCGGAAACTTGAGGCGCGAGTCCAGACAATTTGTCTTCATCAGCAGGGGAAGGCGCTGCCGTCATGGTGTCGTCAGAAGGACTACCTGGGGAAGGGTCGTACTTGGGATGCGCGGCAGCATCCCTATATGTCCCTATCTCAGGGAGGATTCGATCAACCCCAGATTTTTGGGGCGAATAAGCGAAGTAAGACTGAGGTAATTGAGCAGTCGTTTGCAGATACTGCGGGGTGAGAACGGCAGGAGACGGCGACAGTGGCTGGGTTGGGACATTGGGCGGACAATGGATGGGGGAGGCCGAGGGTGGTGACGTCGGTGCTTCTGACTCCGATTCGGCCAAGAACAGCTTTTCTGGGACCGCCTCGGGGAAAGGGGACCGCAAGGATGTTGCACACGACCCCTCTCTGTAAGAAACATTGTCACGCGTGGACAAGTGCCTCAGACTGTCGCTCGTGACGGACGTGCCAGCGATCAAGAACGCGACACTTCCCATTGCGGCGCCGTTTGTGTCTGTTTTCGTGGAATCGTACAATGGAAGTCGAATATCTAGCATGACGTAAATTGTCAGGACGGTCATAAATAACTGAAATGAAACTTACCGCCATCGCTGCTTCGCGTGTCAAGCAGTTCGCCGATGCTCTGTAGACGCGTCGTGCGAATAGTTTTGTACCTCCCAGTGCAGCAAAAAAATTTGCGCTTCTTAGCCAAGACGTGTATTTCGCATGGCGAAACAGAGGTCGCGACACTGGAGTGATTGAGCATCCAGTACAGTACGGAGTAAAACGGTCTTACAAGGAGAATGGTTCACGCCATGTATGGACGGCCTCATCCAAGGTGCTCTCCAGAGACTCCTGTATATTCCCATCAAGGGTTATTCGTACGCGGAGCTCCTGATATTTTGAGACCTCGGTAGCCCGAATGTCTAAGCCTGAATCATGACCAAGTATACAAGCAGTCTGAGACAGAACGTACGTGAAAACTCAAACGCAGAGGTGATGGTGCTGGACATCTCTTGTGGGGTGGAAACTAATTGATGATGACGGTTCACATATACCGGCTTGCAGTTGCAAGCGAGAGGGGCAATGGGCAAGATGGATGGCGGTCGACTTTTATGGACAAGTTTGTAGAGACGAAAATATCAAATCTGGCACAGGATGGCGTGTCGTCCGCGTGGTAGGATTCCAAGAGAGACTTGGAGGCACCGTACAATGGATGGGATGGGAGTGCAATACGGCGCTTCAGGAAGGGCGTATATACTGATCCGGAACTTAGTGGGTCATTGAAACGTCTCTCAGAGGACGTTTGAGGAACGTACCAGAGGGAGAGCCGAACAAACAAAGCATCCGTCACAGAAGAAGAAGGACGGATGAAATTAAACGATGAGACCAAAAGAGGCGAGTGCATGACAAGTTGTCCACCCGAAGTGTGATTGCATGATCAGTACAAGGAGTTGTCCCGTGTGGACTAGAGACCTCCGGTGGACCTGGCTCAGTCGCAGGGCATCGAGGGACTGATTGGCTAATAATGGACATACACGTTGCTCATTGCAGAAGATCTGCGATGCCGGTAAGACTTGTTGAGACCCCGGCGGTGTGTGGTTGAGAGTTGAGACATGTGCGTGCCGCTGAGCTGAATTCGAGACCCTGAAGCGTGGCTCTCGGAATGCTTGTTGTTGGACCTCGTTCCATTCTCATGGAGCAGATTGACAGCGACAGCACCCTTGATCGCAAAGGTAGGTCATCTTCTAAATGGTCGTCTGTGTCAAATTGGAGCTTCTGGGTGAGCGTTGCATGCACCGAGGTTGCCACGTTTGGGTCAAGGATGACTCGACGACAGAAAGTACCTCGGATATGCATTACTATATGCCCGATTAGAAGAGGAAAGATGAAAAAGGGAAAGAAAAGAGAAAGAAAGAGAGAGATGCAAGTGCGCAGAAATGAATGGAGGGGTGGAGTGGAGCAAACCGTCCACATTGCGCACGATTGAAGCAACCATCGAGATGGCCGGCCCCGGTGTCTACACACGATGGGACCGCTTTGGGCGCATTGACATCACCGTTTCGAGTTGCAACGCCCGAAGGCTGGGCTAGCATTGGTTCCTATCAAAAAAGCAATTTGACGAAGAGGTAGCCGCGCTGGTCCCGATGCACGGTGACGCTTCTGTATGTTAGGAGAAGTGTCAGTGAATGAAAGATACGCTGTGGAGGACTCCGAGCTGCGATCTGGCGTGAATGTTGCCAGTGAGGATGACCCGATCTGCTAGAGATGTTGGCTGGGAGCCGTGTTATTTTCAGAGCTCGTCGTCTTTGTGGTCGTTGGAGAGGCACATTACTGGTGTTTATTCGGCTGGTAGACTTGGTAACACCGGGTATAAGCCAAGTTTGTGCAAGTGTTTAGTCACGGCAAAGTTTTATTTTACCCATGCATCGGCCAGGGACGCGCCGAGTTAAGAACATCCGCGTGGACCCCGCTCTGCAGTGGGAGTCCTCTTCGCTTCCCTTTCCGTCTCCTTCCACCACCTCCATCACTGGCCATGGCCTCTCCCTTGGCCACTGCCATCCCCCAGGCAACAACGTCGGGTGACCTCGCCGACTTGCTCGCCATCTCATCTCCCGCTCAACTATACCCCACCGACGATGCCATCCTCGCCGTCCTTAGCGCTCGTCTTCGTGCAGATTTACCCTACGCAAGGATCGGCTCAACTGCCCTCGTGGTCGTAAACCCTTGCAAGACCCTTGCAAACATCAACGATGCAAGCGCAAAAGAGTACGAAGAAAGATGTTACAAGGACACCAGGCTAGGCTTGGCCGATTCCCGACGGCCCCCCCAGCCCCATGTGTATGAGCAGGCTGCAAAGATTTACCTTCTCATGAGAAGGAGAATCGAGTCTCAGTCCATTATTGCTCGGTACGCCCCACTTCATTCTCGTCTCCCTCATTTTTGACACCTCTTCCCCTAGTGGCATCTCGGGCTCAGGAAAGACAGCCAGCTCTAGGCTTTTCGTAGATCAAATCCTCCGTCTCTCCGCCCACTCCAAGCGAGAAGGCAAGATCGTCGAGCAGATCAAGGCCTTCTCCCTGCTCCTCGATTCCTTTGGCGACGCAAAGACTCCCACGAACCCTAACGCCTCACGACACACACGCTATACTGAACTCCACTTCAACGATCGTGGTCGCATTAGCGCAGCCAAAGTTCTCGCGTTTGGTCTAGACAAGTCTCGCCTCGTCCGTCTCTCACATGAAGAGCGCTCCTATCATGTATTCTATCAGCTTTTGGCAGGCGCAACCCCCATGGAGAGAGATCTCCTCGGCCTCGAGGGTCCTTCGGATTATGCCCTCCTCGCATCATCTGGTTGTTACCATCTCCCTGCCGGTCCGTTCAGCGATGATGGCATAGCCATGGATGATCTTCGGGATGCTCTGAAAACCCTCGCTTTCAAGTCCAAGCACATATCATCCATCTTCGGCGTCTTGGCCGCTATCCTATTACTCGGAAACATCCAGTTTGGAGAGGCAGATGCCCAGGACGTCTCATCATACGTTACCAACATGCCGGTCCTTGAACAAGCTGCAAAGCTACTCGGAGTCTCCGCAGAGGAGCTGGCCGAGGCTTTGACTTCCAAGACGACCTATGTCCGCAAGGAAGTCTTCACAAACTTACTGAATGCGAAACAGAGTGCAGCCCAGAGGGACCAGTTTGTCCAGGATCTTTACGCTATCCTCTTTGCGTTTGTGGTCGAGACGGCCAATTACAAACTCGCACCCCTTTCGCAGGCATCCTCGTGTTCCGCCACGCAGATCGTGCTTCTTGACCAGGCTGGTTTTCAGACTCGCGGTGCGCCGGCTGTTGGAGCAGCTTCGCCTCTTATCACCGCTCATCTGAGCGGCTTTAATGAATTCTGCTTCAACTTCACCGATGAAATGGTGGAATCACATGTTCTTCGCAGCATCTTTGACGATAACTCGGGCTTCAATGCTCGAATTACCGCTGATGGCATCCCGTTACCACCCGTCGTAGCAATGGACAACTCAACCTGTGTTGAGCTTCTTCGTGGAGCTTCCGTCAGCGAGCGTGGTTCCAAGAAACCTGGTGGTCTCCTAGGCGTGTTTGACAAAGTCGCCACGTCTTTCAAAGGTGGTCGGGGCGATGCTCAGCGTGACGACGAGCTGTTGCAGGACTTGACCTACAAGTTTGCTGTTCATTCATCATTCGTTCCGCCTACCCCTGATGACAGGCGGTCGTTCGGTATCAATCACTACGCGGGCTCTTGCACATATGGCATTTCCAGCTTTGTGGAGAAAGATACAGATCTCCTTGATCCTTCCCTCGTCATCCTCTTGCGTGGCTCGTCGGATTCTCTGGTTGCCAAGCTCATGTCTGGCCCAAGCCTATCTACAGAGAAACACCAGAGTGATCAAAACACGATCGTCCAGGCACAGGTCTCTTCTCGTCCTCTCCGGAGTGCCACGCCCCTGGCCGGCACGCAGCTCGAGATCTCACGTCTGAACCCCAGTAAAATCTATCCGGTCACCACGCAATTAAACCAGACGTTGTCAGATGTCTTGTCCAACATCGAGAATGCTCGGCTCTGGACATTGAATTGCATCCGTCCTAATGACAATGGGTTCTCCAACTCTCTCGACAAGCGTCGTGTTAAAGAGCAAATCCATGCCCTAAAGCTCCCAAATCTGATCGCCCGGCGGTCTGTCGAATTCGTTGCAGAGTTCGACCAAGCGGAGTTCTGCGAGAGGTATCGCCCAACCATGCGTGGTTCCGATGCGGAACGCATTCGGCAATGCGTTCAATCGAATGGATGGGTGGAAAGTGTGGATTTCGCAATGGGTCACCAAAAGATATGGTTGTCATATTCTTCATGGAAGATGGTGGAAGACGTCCTGCGTTCCGCGGAAAAGGAGCAGAAGAAGCTCACTCGCGAAGAATCGGAGGAAGATGAAAGCGTCATGCCGGATGATACCATGGAGTACCCTCAAACGCCTCCGGGGGATGGGCAACATAGATTTTTCGACGAACGAGCAGTTACCCCGTATCAAGACCCTCCCCGAACGCCCAGTGTTTATGACGGCTACGGGTCTGCTCAAGTTGCTTCACCCAGCTACCCCTACCCCGAGGAGACCGCGTGGGATAAGAAAACGGAAGGCTATGATCCATTGCCCCCATTACTTCCCAAGGATGCGGACATGACTGTTGGCAATGCCCCCGAGGCTTTCGAAGAACATCTCCCCACTACTCGGGTTCGACGATACTGGCTCTACCTCGTCCGAGTTTTCACTGGCCTCATACCAGACTTCGTTTTGTCGCACATTGGCCGCATGAAACGGCCCGATGTTCGTCTGGCGTGGAGGGAGAAAGTGACCATCTTCGTTCTCATCCTCCTGGCCAACGCCGTGGTTCTGTTCTATATCATCGCCTTCGGTGTCATCCTCTGCCCAAATTTCAACTATGCGTGGAACTATGCGGAAGTTGCGCAGCATGCTTCGACGACTGATTACTGGGTATCTATTCAAGGCAAGGTGTATGATATCACCAATTTCGTAAAGGGCGATCACAGTGATATCACTGGGAACCCGAGTAACAACGCGGCCACACTGTCGGCGCTAGCGGGCATGGATTTGACATACTACTTTCCACCACCCCTTAACCAAGCGTGTGCCGGCCTTGTCAGTGACCAAACGATGCACATCGACGTCAAGAACACAACGGAATTCGTGTATCAACAAGCTTCGCATGCATCAGGCTCAAACGCGCCGACTACTGGAACAGCCCTCGATGACGACAACTGGTACACGCAGACGTACTTGCCCGCTATTAACCAGCTCTACAAGGGCACGTTGGTCTGGGAGCCTAGTGATATTTACGGCCAGGCGAATGACACGAACATTCAACGGTGGGCAGAGTATCGCTTGCGGCGTGCTTGCTCATTTTTGACTCTCATGTAGGATCTGGGCCATTTATAATAGCGCCATCTACGACTTGACCGACTACGTGTACACGTTGACGACCACTGAGCTCAATATCGCGAAGTACGACTTCCTGCCATCTGACCTCGTTTCCGTATTCCAGCAGGAAGCAGGCACAGATATCACGTCGTCGCTCAACAAAGTGCTCGATTCCATGGATGCAACGAATAGGACTGCCAGCATGGATTGCTTGAACAACGCTTTCTATTGGGGCCAGACCGATTTCAGGTATACTCCCAGGTGCCAGGTTCAGAATTACATGCTTTTGGCGTTCGGCAGCCTTATCATGGCGTCCATGGTGTTAAAATGTAAGTGGCGGTGCATGACCGAGATGCTTTCGAGCCTGACATGTCGAATAGTTTTGGCTGCGTTGCAACTTGGGACAAAGCGTTTCCCCGAACGTCTTGACAAATTTGTGCTCTGCCAGGTCCCTTGCTATACCGAGGGCGAGGACTCTCTGCGCAGTACGATTGATTCGCTCGCCGCATTGGATTACGACGATAAACGGAGGCTGATCTTTATCATCTGTGATGGCAATATCATTGGTAGTGGCAACGAACGACCCACGCCCGACATTGTGTTGGACATCTTTGGCGTTGATCCTGCGGCTAGGAATGCGGAACCTCTCATGTTCAAGTCCATCGGAGAAGGGTCTCAGAAGCTCAACTATGGAAAGGTTTACTCTGGCCTGTACGAGTTCGAAGGTCACGTCGTCCCGTAAGTCCGGTTTACCTCTGATTTTGCCAGTGCCTGATGGCGTCTCTTCCAAGGTATTTGGTTGTGGTCAAGGTCGGCAAACCGACGGAGCGCTCGAAGCCTGGTAACAGAGGGAAGCGGGACAGTCAGATTCTACTCATGCAATACCTCAACCGTGTGCACTTCAATGCGGCAATGGCGCCCCTGGAATTAGAGATATACCACCAAATGCGCAATGTCATCGGTATTGATCCCACGTTTTACGAGTACATCTTCACTATCGATGCCGATACCGTGAGTGCCATCCGCATCGAAGTAGATTCACTGCTGATGTGCGTATGTTCAGGTTGTCACACCTCAATCACTGAATAGGCTCGTCGCTGCTACCATGAATGACTCCAACGTCATTGGTATATGTGGTGAGACGAAGTTGCAGAATGAGGAGGGCTCTTGGTGGACAATGATCCAGGTAAGAATCTTTGTTTTCATCCTGTTCTTCCATCTGACACGTTCTAGGTTTACGAGTATTACATTTCCCACCACCTCGCGAAGGCCTTTGAAAGTCTGTTCGGTTCCGTGTCCTGTCTCCCCGGATGTTTTACCCTCTACCGTATTCGCACTGCTGACAAAGGCCGTCCGATCTTCATCTCCAACCGTGTCATTGATGAGTACGCCGAGCCTAATGTCGACACGCTTCACAAGAAGAACTTGTTCTCACTCGGTGAAGATCGGTTCTTGACGACGCTCCTCCTGAAGCACTTCCCTTCGTTCAAGACCAAATTCCAACCTGATGCAGTCGCTCGGACCATGGCGCCGGTCTCGTGGCGAGTGCTGTTCTCACAGCGTCGTCGTTGGATCAACTCGACCATCCATAACCTGTGCGAGCTTGCCATCTTACCGGAGCTTTGTGGCATTTGTTGTTTCTCGATGCGGTTCTTTGTATACCTGGATCTGATCAGTACTTTGGTGGGTACCACACTAAATATCGAACGCTTCTGATCGTCTCCGATCTCGTTTACAGATTCTGCCTGCCACTGTCATTTATGTGAGATTTTAGAATTTGTTGGTCTGTCGTGGTACTCACCTGGATATACAGTTGGTCTGGCTGATCGTCAATGTCGCAACTCAGACATCAAGCATACCTTACATCTCCATTGCTATGATTGCGGCGGTTTATGGTTTGCAGGTACGTGACCTCTGGTGCTGGTTTAGAGTGTGTCGAGCGAATCGCGATGTCATAGGCTCTCATCTTTATCGTCAAGCGAGAATTCATGCTTATTGGTTGGATGGTTGTATACCTCATTTCGTGCGTAATGTTTTATTTATTTTAAAATCCAAATTCCTCTGACGTCCGTGTTTAGTTACCCGGTTTACAGCTTCTTCTTACCTCTCTACTCCTTCTGGCGCATGGACGAGTTTGGTTGGGGTAACACTCGTGTCGTCCTTGATGACGGAAAGAGTAAGAAGATTGTTGGCGACGCCAACGAGATGAAATTCAACGAATCCATGATCCCGTACAAGAAGTGGAGTGGTCAGTGACATTCGTTGACCATTGATTGGCGGGTTTCTGACTGCATGCAGAGTACGAAGCCGAGGCTTATGGTGATGGCCTGTCCAGCAACTCGCTCAGTGCTGAGCAGAACCCCATGAACTCCAAGTATATTCCCGCGCCGGTGCCTCGTCGCCCTAACTCGCAACGCCTTTCTGTGTATGAGTACCAGTCTGAGGCAGGTGATTATTACCGCGATACCAACGCCATGCAAGATCCCCTTCGAGGTCCCACATCGCGTCCGAGTTCTCGTGCCGTGTCCGACTACAACCGGGTGACCACGAATACGAGGCAATCAACCTTCCGTAATTCGTCCCAGGAACGCCTGACGATGGGTACGCCAGTCAACCAGTTCGGCACCCTTGGAAGCACCTACGGCGGGGCACCTCCCCCTCCCGACCCCCGCATGACGGTGAATTCGGCGATCATGAACCGCCCCATGTCCCCTGCGCAGAGCTTGGGAGGTCGTTCACAACCCGCGTTCAATGCCATCCGTCCTACCTCTACTTTCTCCATGGCCACGACCTTCTTTACGGGGCCGAGCAACAACCCATATCCGTCTGACGACGAGTTGTACGAAGCTCTCAGAACTTATTTGAGCACACAGGACTTGATGGCCGTGACAAAGAAGTATGCGTGTTTTTTTCGTGCTGCTAGCCCATCGCTGACCACACACGTAGAACTGCTCGCGAAGCTATGGCTGCTCGGTACCCTAGAGCGGATCTGACACCTCGCAAGGACTTTTTGAACCAATCCATCGATAATATTCTTTCACATTCATAGATACATTTGCACTGAATGGTCTGTGGACACTCATTGTAGTATGACATTCCCTCGACAGGACCTTTTTATGTTTGGTAGTTGAACCTTGCCTTGGACACGTTGCTATGTTGATTGGACGCCCGTCATGCACTGCGTATTTTAGTAGCTTTTACCTCCCTGCATTACCATTGTGCTTCATACATGACTTGGACTTCGTATCTGAATAGTCGCATTACCAGCTTACCTCGACACTAAGCAAGTGTGCTCGAGTAAAGTAAGATAAATTAGCAGTCTATCCACAAATCATGTTAGTCGGATGATGAACACCATAAGGACGAATGCAATCAACACGACGATCACACTCATCATCACCAAACACGTCGTGCCTCCACTCTTTCCTCGGAAATCCCGCAACCGGATCCGCTCTCGCTTCATAAACTCAAAGTTACCCTCGACTTTTTCCTGCATGGTGTCGATGACAGATTTATCCATTCCTAACGACTCGGAGAAATGAGTGGCGTTTCTGCGGAGTTGGGTCGCCATCAAGGCGAGCTGCTCCGATAGCTCTTCCTGGAGTGCACGCGAGTTTTGGAGGATGGTTGGGGTGGCGGTGACTTTCGAAGAGGAAGGGGCGGCGAGAGAGGGTCCTGCGGATGTACTCGACACGTTGCGCGACGGTCCCGGTTCTGGTGTTGGTGTCGGTGCTGGGACGTTTGGTGAAGCGGGTAAGAGGTGCTGCACGTCGGCAACGGACTTGGCAGCGGATAGAGACGGTCCGGCCTCGGCTGGGATGAGGGTCGCCTCGACGGGTGGACTGGTGGGTTCACCGGGCTTTAGAATGGGGGACTTGGCTGGTGGGGGACGTATAGATGGGAGGAGGGGTTTCGGTCGTTGGACGGGAGGCGTGAGTTGCTGTTAAATATGGCCGGGCCAGAGTAAAACTTGGAACGAGAGCGTGTTTGAAAAATGGCGTACCTGGTCCACTTGGTGCATGTAATCGTCGAGATGTGTGAGCGTCGTTCTATAGTGTTGGTAACGTCGCTCTTCGGCCCTGTAGCATAGCGGGGTGAGGTTTTGAGAACGCCAAGCAGCGAAACAAGGTAGCCTAGGGTACGTACGGCGTGGGATCTACACTGTCGAGTTCGACGTTCTTCAACAAGAGTCGGGCATGTCGGATTTGCTGGTAACGAGAGTCTCCGTCAATGGCTTTTCGTGCACGTGTTAGGGAAGGGTAGGTGGACTCACTTGCAGCATCGCTTTTGCTTTAATCCATGTTTCCCGCTTGGATGGGTTGCTCTTCGACCAATCGCCCTCTTGGATGGACTGCTCAAGGCGTTTCATGAGCCTTGGGAGGTTGATCCTGTCGTGAAGGATTTGCTCGTCGGTTCGCATGTCGAGCAGGTCGTGTTGGTCCTGACGGCGTGTCCAAAAGGACCGTGCCCTTGACACGTACGACGAGGGGTCATGGGAATAACATTCCTTGTTTGGCCACTGCATCATTGGATCTTTGCGGCCAGCGTGACCTGTTTCCCCGAACTTTTCAACGCGGGATATCCTGGATTCACCTCAAACCGGTCCCGAAGCAGACACCGAGCATGGCTTCCTCAAGTGTACGCGAGCACTTGAAACATGTCAGAGCAATGGTCCAGCGGGCGGCGAGGGAGCCGTCCGCTGCGGGACACGCGGTGAGGCAGATATGACTACAACTACTTCTTAACCTAACTCGGTGGAACGTGTGCTAGCGGAGAGACGCCTTCCAGGAGCTCATAGCGCTCACACACACCAGCCACCCTATCCTCAAATCATATGCGGCAAATCATGTACATGTCTTTTTTAACGACTTTCCGGATCTAGAAGAAGACGCTATCAACGCCGTATACGATCTTTGTGAAGACCAGGACTCAAACGTGTGGCGCGCGGACTTGGCGGGTTTTGACTGTAACTCACGTTTATCCGTTCTCCAGGTTCGCGTGGATGGGTACCGTGCGGTGACGCAAGTGTCGTTTGTCCAACACAAGCTGGTAAAGAGGAACGCCGACGTCCTCGTCCAACTCCTCCAAAGCGGTACGTTTTTCTGTCCTTTTCTCCAAACCACCCACTGTATTTTTCCGTCTTGATCATATCTGGCGCGTGCTCCTTGTCGTCGATAGGTGAACTCGAAGAAGTTGCGGTTGTAAAAAGCGCGCTCCTCAAACACCTCGATATGGATCCCCCAGTGACACTCGGCGTGTTATGCGACCAGATCGTTCCACCTGAAGAAGACCTCGACGACGATGAACGACAAACGAGAGAACGGCTTCGTTCGCTTGTCTTGTCCTTCTTGGCAACGGAGGCAATGGGCGCGATACAGAAATATACTGACCCTCCGGACTCAGAGGCAGAACACGTTCTTGTCGCGCAGCTTATCTTGGTGTGTGCGATCGAGGATACGTGTCCGTAATGCGTTTCTCTAATCGTCGAGCAGGCTATAACTAGGCTGGACACAGACAACCTGGATATTATCGTGAAAGATATTCTTCTGCGGTTACCATGCTATCGGGACGGCTCCAGAGGCGACGAGTTGCTTCAAGTTATCCTCGATAAGGCCGCGACATTACTTCAGACACGATCCAATGACCCAGAGCAACTCAAGGTTGTGCTCCACTACCTATCGGTGGCTCAAATGACTACCGTCGATTTACACGCCGCGCCAGCGGTCAAATTACTCCAATTCTATATTAGTTCTCTAACACGAAAATTAGTCCTCCAGAAATTTCTGCCGGAGGACCGAATCCGAGTCATCTCCTGGATCATGAATACGCTATCCGTGAGTGAACATGAGACTGCCACTCAGTCACAGCAATTTGCGCAGCTTCGGAGACAAATTATTGATGCCAGCTCGATTCTCTTGGAGGTTAGTCGGGTGTGCATTCATCATCTTCCTTGGACTAAGTCGTACAGGTGCTGTTTGACTCCAATCTGTATAGAGACGACCTTTGGCGTGTTGTGAAAAACATTCTACATGCTATCAACACCGTACGTCTTTCCCAGTCGAATGTCGAGGATGAAATAACACTTTCTAGCGCAAAGAGCTGGAAAATTGGATATTACCACCATACCTGATTACTTCCATCGGTAAATTTCTCCAAGTTTTGTCTCATGGGCAAACGCAAAAAGACGCCGACGAAATACAAGGCCTAATAAGGGTTCGCAATGGACTGCTCTCTCCTTCTCCATTGACGCCCGACATATTTTTTCTGGGTTTGAGCAGCTGCTGGCGGGAGAGCAACCGCCGTCATCGCAAGCACCCACTCAAGAGGTGAAACCTACGGCGAAGAATGGGATTACGTTAGAACGTCCAGCTCACCTACCACAAAGACCGGTCACTAGTATGCCACCCTTGTCGACCAAGCTCGACGTTCCAATGACATGGTCAGCGATAGCAACGCAGCAATCTCCAATACGAGACAACGCTCCCCGACATTTCAATATCTCAAGCATACCAACGCCTCCCAAGCGATCAGGTAGTTCTTCGGAAGACGTTCCACGATCGAAGAGGGCAAAGATGGGTTCGAGAGGACAGGATGTTCCGACGCCATCGTTGCTTAGCCGTATCGCGGATCCTGGAGATACCGGCTCGGGTGGTTCCTCGGATCGCACGGGAAAGAGGCGAAGAAAGCGTCTCACGAAGGAGCAGTCGCCTGAGCCCGACCGACATCCATCGATAGGCTACAGTATTAAGGGTGCTGCTAACGCACAGAGGAACGGGAGTGGGTCGGAGTCGTCGTTGCTCGATAGGATGTAACGCGAGGATATGTGAAAGAGATAGTGACGAGTAGGATAGCTGTATTGTGTGACGACGCAATAGACCGAGTTACATGACTGTACACCGCCACAGTTGGCGCGATGGCTTGCTGCCACAAGCTTGGAATGGCTGGCCTTCGCACTGGCTGGCACGTTCCTAGACTTGAATCATGCCCGAGTCAACTCTGCCAGAACTGAGTGATATATATCACAAAACGATAAACCTGGCTGATGGAGGCTTGGTGAGGATCAACTTGCATGACTTGCTGATGAGTCGTCTCAACGATGTGGCCAAGGGATCTACGTTGGAGGACACCCTAAATTTCAAGATCGCGAACACTCCACTGTGGTCCACTCGCGCAGCCGCTGACGAGGAGAAATCGCAATTACTTATTCAAGCCCACTTGTTGTTCCTGCGCGCGGGGGCAAGGACGTTACTGACATCCACGTGAGTACACATAAGTACTATATCCTATCATCCTAAGGTCGCGCGAATAGATACCAAGCTGCTTTCAACACATTTGAGCGCGAAGGCTATTCTCGTGAACAAGCCATTCGGATTATGTCGAATGCTGTTTCGATTGCAGCTCGTGCTCGCGCATTGTTCTGCGCTGAAAACGAGAGCGTCCACCGGAACGAGATTCGCATCGTGTTGTCACTCGGTACCTATGGGAGCACTGTCGCTCCAATGCAGGATTTCGATGGCATCTTTCCGCCGCCTTACGGCCCCAGGGCGTACTCGGCCACGGAGGTAAACACCACGTCGTTTGGGGACGACACGGAGGGTATAGAAGATTCAATCCAAGCACTGACAGAATTCCACACGGAACGGCTCCTGGAATACGTTCGGATTCCAGGCACATGGGACCTTGTGGATGGCATCGCGTTCGAGACGGTCCCGGTGGCAAGGGAAATTACTGCGATCAGACGCACGGTCACTATGGTGGCCGCTTTGCTTCATGCAGAGGGAAAGCACATGAAACCGTGGTGGTTGACTGCTGTGTTTCCTGATGGGCGGTGTCCTGAGACCCGCGTTCCTGGTGGAGAGCATATTCGTGTCAAGGAGGTGGCAGACCTCATGGTACGGGAGGGTGTGGTCGGGGAAGGGGAGGTGCTGGTCCTCCCAAGTGGAATTGGCTTTAATTGTGTAGCTGTGGAACATTTGCACGGATTATTGGACCAGTTCAAGGAAGCCTGTACTCAGGTAATTGGAGAAGGGAGGAGATGGCCGTGGCTTGTCATCAAACCGAATGGAGGGGGTGGGGCCGAGGTTGGTTGGGCGAATAGTGTGGCAGAGTGTGTCGACAAGGCATGTGGCCAAGAGTGGGGAGGGTTGATTGTAGGAGGTTGTTGTAAAGCTGGGCCGGATGAGATCGCTCAATTGGCGTCGAGACTGAAATGTTAGAAAGACAGGGGGTATTGGCCCAAAATGGATGTTTGGCGTGTGAATATTTTACGGCAATAGCCGAGCGGACTCTGAGGATGGTGCATTGACCGAGGAGCAACGACGAGCCAGGAATCCCGAACAGACAGCCAACGTCGCCCGAGACGACGTGCAAGCTAAAAACGCCGAAAACGGTGCGTATCTACGTATATGCACCATGCCGTAGTTGCCACGGGACGGATTTCGTGGACTGGAGACGTTGGATGGACTGCTGCATATATGGATGACATTGAGACCATCGTACTGATGATTGTCCAGGTTCAATCATGTCGTCAAAACTACCTTCCATTCTGAGTGCTACCGACGAGGAGATTCAGCTCCTCCTGGCTGCCCAATGCCACATCGGAACGAAAAACTGCGACAAGCAGATGGAGCCCTACGTCTATAAACGAAGAATTGATGGTGAGTCCCTGCATAGCGTTTATCGTGCTGGCTTGAACTCGACGGTTCTGTTGCAAAGGTATTCATATCATCAACATCGGAAAAACCTGGGAGAAGCTCGTGTTCGCTGCCCGTGTAATCGCTGCCGTCGAAAACCCACATGACGTTTGTGTTATTTCTGCGCGTCCTTATGGTCACCGTGCTGTCTTGAAGTTCGCTGCCAACACCGGAGCCCAGGCCATCGCTGGCCGTTTTACCCCCGGTTCTTTTACCAACTACATCACTCGCTCGTTCAAGGAGCCCCGTCTCATCATTGTTGCTGACCCTCGCGTGGACCACCAGGCCATCCGCGAGGCATCATACGTCAATATCCCCGTCATTGCACTCTGCGACACCGATGCCCCTCTCAAATTTGTCGACGTCGCAATTCCCACAAACAACAAAACCCGTCACTCTATTGGCTTGATCTGGTGGTTGCTCGCACGGGAAGTCCTCAGGTTACGTGGAACAATTCCCCGCACCCCCGATGGCTGGAACGTCATGGTGGACATGTTCTTCTACCGTGACCCCGAAGAAGTGGAAAGGCAACAACAGGAGGAGGCTCAGGCCAAGCTCGCTGCTGCCGAGCCAGAAGTCCAAACCGGTCTTTCAGAGTGGGATGTCACATCCGCCCCTCAAGCAGGTTCTATCAACCCCGCTTTGGTTTCCGCGGATGGTGGTAAGTGGTGTGCTTACCTGACTCGGGTGGTATCTCAAAATTTATCAGGTGCTCTTGACTGGTCTGCAGAACCTGCACAAACAACCGATTGGGCAGCAGAGCCCGCATCAGGCTGGGGTCCGGATGCACCTGCCAGTGGATGGGATTAAGCTTGCCGCCATCCTTTACAGCTCGGAGCAGGTGGACGTGCGCTCATTTTAGGCAATGGTTGAGGTCCTCCCGTTGGAATTTGGCATTATGGGAATTGTCTCGATGTCCGTGCTTTTTCGCGATACTTCTGTTTACCTGCTCTTCCCTCACATGAAATATGCAAAAATATATGCATTATGGGAGCTAGAGGTGTTCAACCCGGTGGTCTGGTCCATTTGACTCAGACATGGCAGGCTCGCAAGAACTAATAATGCTTGGCTCCTGGATCCTAATGCATAGCAGGTATAACCCATATTGCCCTGGTTTGTAGGGATTTTACATCCATAACCCATGGCCGGACCCATACCCCATAAGGGTGATTTGCCGGTGGTAGTGTACAACCAAACTCAATATTCGTAAAATTTGTCAGACTTCTCGAACACCCCATACTCAGTCGATTAGGCTATAGTCGGCGTGGATTGGCGCGCAGTTTAGCTCTGAAACACTCATGGCCAGTTGGCACTTAATCTCTGCTTGTCCAGCCGCAATGCATCATGTTGTTCCGTGGCTGGCCAACTATAATTGGCAGGTACGGGAATTGCCATACGCCGCTGGAGGGCTCATCAAAATGCAACACCCCCGCCCTCCAAACTTCGCTACCGTTTTTCTGGATCGTTGGTAGGCTGCCAGCAACCAGGGAAAGATCTCCGCCATTGAGGTAAGACAGCTTGGCGTTGTTTTCGGCACCTGAGCCTCCTGGAGCTGGAGGTGACATGATCTCTGCAAGGTATTTAAGGCATAGAAAGGCAGGATGCCGGGATTGCCTTTGCATCCCCTGATCCATCGAACATGATAGGCCCCTTCGTTCCCTTTCACATTCCTTACGAGAGGTTCAAGGTTATACCCTGCAAACCATTCACTTTCGGATGCGATTGGGAACTCTACCTTTTACTTCTCGAGCCAGAACATTGGTGCCGACTTGCATGGGGTGTCGGAACTGGCGAGAAGGATATCCCTTGTTTCCGGGAGATATTTCTTCGTTTTCTACGCTGGGGTCATACTCCAAAGACACTCCCGGAGAAGTGTGCGAAACGCGTCAAGGACCTCACTGACAAGATAGCGAGGACATACGCGTATCCTATGGCGTATGGTGGCTTCAGCGACGTCTGGAGCTGTCAGCTGCGACACGAGCAATCGCCTCCCGAGAGGGTGCGTTCTCCCGGAATGGAATCATTCCAGCGGACAATACTCATCATTGAAGTGCTACAGGTGGCTGTCAAGGCCGTTCGACCTGTCATTGCAAACCAAGAAGAATTACTGCTCAAGGAAAAAGTGACTTCCGTTCACGTTCAATAGTCGTCGTGATTTTCTTGCTTATACCCCTCGTCCAGGCTGTTGAACAGGAACTCAATGTTTGGTCCGGGCTCAACCATCCCAACGTTTTGCCTCTGTACGGCATGGCAAACGGATTCGGACCACTACGTGCTTTCGTCTGCCCATGGGCAGATAATGGCACGCTCTCCGACTACCTGGAGAAGTTTGAAAGACAACTTGATATGAAGAAAAGAATGACGCTGGTATGTTGGCCAATTATTGTCGATCTTGCATTGTACAATTCGATCCACAGCTTAGCGACATTGCAGATGGTCTGCACTATTGTCAGTTATCGCCTCTCTCCCTCGTTTTGCTCAGTTTCATTGACTGATGCGCTAGTGCATTCTAGTAATATAATACATGGAGACCTCAGTGGCGTACGTCAATTTTGCTTGAATTTAGTTCCTATGAGGAACTTCATCCATTGGTTGATTAGTCGAATATCTTGATTACGAAGAGCGGACGAGCACGTCTCTCCGATTTCGGACTCTCCACACTGTTTGAACAAGTTTCGGACACAATGACTTCGGGCATTTGCGTGCCGGGCAATATTCGGTGGGCAGCTCCTGAGCTGCTTAATAAGGGTGAAGGTAGCCCACAGTCGCAGTTGTCGAGCCAACAAGCGGACATCTACTCGTTCGGAAGCATTATGCTGCAGGTTCGATGTTTGTGCTCATCCGGTCCTCACGCGTTATTGACGTTTCTTACAGACCCTGAGCGGTAAACTTCCGTTCCATCGGGTTCAAAGGGTCGCTCAGATCGTCATTACGATTTCGCGTGGCGGCAAGCCACCTCAAGAGCGTGGATGGGATGGCAGGGCTATCCCAGACGTGCTGTGGGAGTTTATGGAGACATGCTGGGCAAGTCCCCATGAGCGTCCGTCGACCAGACGGATTGTTACATTCATCAAGTCCCAGCTATCCATGTTATGATAGTGGACAGGTGAGATTGACGCTTGCGCAGTTATGATTGAGAGCCCGATGTAATACCATCTGTACGATACGATGTACGTATCCATTATAGTGTTCCAAATACATGCATCATATTGTTGTACTCAACACGACGGGTGACATTCAGAACTTGTACGTGCACCGTTGAACAGGGCCGCCGTTGCTGCATAGACACTGGCTTGCATGAGCTTGATGAGAGCAAGACCGCACGTACTAACACCCATCCATCCGTATTCCCCCTCAAACAGATCCTCGAACGGGCCAACTAACAGTGTCGTGTGGCAGTGACAAATTTCCTCTAGGCTTCATCCAGTCCACTGGCCCTGTTTTCTACTGCATCACGCTAAGAGCATAGTAGCTCTCCGACTCGCTCCGGGACCTAGTATTCATTCTTCATTCGGGACTCGGGTTCGAAGTGAATCAGAGTGACCGCGAATCTCAATCCTCGAACCATTTCGTCCCTGACACCCGCCCCGAACCTCAAAGACAAGAACAGTCGAGGTGCACCACGACTTTTCTCTCTCGCTCGGATGTGTGTGTTGGGCATCCACGCTATTCTTGTTTTCCTGTCAAAGGAGCGTGTACTGTTTCGTGCCAACCCGTGCCAACATTGTGGCAGGTCAACCGTAGAAAACCTGGTTGACAGGACTTTTTCCTGGCTCACATTTTCCCATCTATATCAGATGATATTTACCAAGGTATGTGTGTCAGAACGTGCTCCAGGAGCCATATACCGAATGTTCCTGATACGATAGTAGTGGGTTCTATGGATCCCAGCTTGTGTTTGCACGTATCCGGCGAGCTTTCCAAACCAGGAACAACAAACAACACGACACGGCAACAGCAACAACAACAATTATTATAAC
>JBBPQE010000177.1:0-40278 GCA_038092335.1 Boletus vinaceobasis | reverse complement strand
ATATTCCCGCGGTAAGATCACTTTCGATCACGATGAACTCGTATCCCGTCGAGTTGTTGGTGCAGCTCTCCCCGGTCATGTTCGTCGCTGGCCTCGGCGCCGCCAACTCCCACTCCAACCCCACACAACCAGCTACACCTCAATCACCCCCACCTCCACCCCCGCCCCCAAAGACCCAGGATCCGTTTACCCTCCTCGTCTCCCGTCTCCGCGATACCCTCCAGTCTCAGCCCCGCCCCTCCATATGGGCCCCACAGCGAACCAAGTCCTTCCAGATGATCCTCGTCGAGAAAAACGTCCGCTTCCCGCCCCGCAAGCTCGTCCCGCCCGAAGACCCTTCCTACGCATCTGCCCATTCACCGCTCTCCCCACTCACTCATTCCTCCCCGCTCTATCCCGACGGTTTAATAGCCCCGATATGGATTCGAAAACATACCGCCTTTCTCCCGAGTGTCTTTGTCCTCTTCTTGCGCATGTTCGAGGCCCCGAATGCTACACCGCGTTCCCCGCTCGATCCGCCCGACGCAGACCACGAACGCGAACGTGTGGAAGAGGAACGGAAAAGGGATGCAGAGCTGAGCGCAGAGATCGCACAACGAAAAAAGTCCACGAGCGAACGAAACATCAAGCTGACGGTCGTGTTGTTGGCTACCAGGAGGATGCTCGGTAGGTCTCCGATCCACGTTTCCTTGTCGCGTCAGCATGTGACATTCGTCAGACGATCCGTCTCTGGATGGTCGGTTATCTTATATCCGAAGGCAAAGCGCACTGGATTCGAGGGCGGCCCTGTTTGTACTGAGTCCCGTCAGTACAGCGGAATTGGACGAGTTTGTTCGGAGGTGGGTTGGTACACTCTTTCTCTTTTCGTCCACTTGGTTGACTCGATCAGTTTGCAAGACGCGTTGTACGAGCCCGCCGTGGAGTACTACACTTCTCACTCGAAACGAGTGCGTCGAAAGCGCAACCGACACTCACAAGCATCGTCCTATAACCCACCCCCCCTCATCCCTGTCGGCGCTGCCAGCCCACGCCCGCTTCGCCCAGAAGGTTGGACAGTCCGATACGAGTACAAGATGGCATGCTTTGCAGAATTCAGAGGTGAAGACGAAGTTGCGCTCAAGTGTGTCAGACGCCCTCACACTTCGACATCTCTCTGACATCATCTAGACATTACCAGGATGCGTACACGACACTGATGATCATGTTTGGGTCCACTGCCATCTTACCCCCTCGCACCAAGCGATGGGCAGAAGCCAAAGTGCTTGCAGACACCATCAATTTCAAGGTAAGACACACACCCGGGAACAAACATCGGAGAACGCTCATGCATACTCTCAGATTACAAAGCTCTACTTGTACAACAACGAGCACGCGCTCGCGCTGTCGCATCACAACCTCCATATGCGCCGTTTCGCCGACTTTTCGCGTGGTTGGGGGATCGGCGAGGAGACGTTTGAGTATTGGAGCTGGATGGCGCGGCAGTAGGTCTCATCGTATCGCACTCCACGAGGGCTTGCCTCACGGACTCCCAGACATCGTGTACTCGCAGAGCTTCTAGAGCAAGGCTCGCGTTCTGCACTCACGTTTCCGACGCACGCCCCACTCGACATGGACACCGTCCAAACGCTCGGATTGAATCCCAGCCATGCGTTGCAACATCCAGGTCATTATTATTACATGGCTGCGCGTTGTACCGAAGCCAGACGCGAGCGGTTCTTAGCGAGCGAGATCGCGTCGCAGGAGGCGAATGCAGCACCCGGGTTTGCCAACGAACAAAAGGTGGATCACCTGACGATCGTGTTGGAGGTATCCGTCATTTTTCGATCGAGTGTGCGTTTGGTTGACGTCGTGTCCGTGCTTGGTGGCAGCTCTACACGAAATCGTACGAGCTGTTCAAAAAGTATAGTTCGACGACAAGTCAGGGGAGATTGACGTTGTGGATTGCGTGTCGCATCGCGAATACGTATCACCAGTCGGGGAACTTCGAACTGGCGATTCGGTGCGCACGCTTGCATTTTTTTCATCTTTTCGTGGAGCTGCATAGGTGAAACTGATGGATAATAGGTTCTTTGAACGGATCGCCAAGACGTACCGGCGAGAAAAGTGGAACGCGGTGCTCCGTCCACTGTTTCCTACTTGGTATGCTTGTGCAAAGAAGTTGGGTGATGTGGAGCTGACGGTGAGGCTGTTGGTAGAGATGATCGGATATGGTGCGTGGATGTGTGGTTTCGTTGTCGGATCCTGATCCTTGTGTTACGGGGTATAGGCGACATGGACGAGCCGGGGACGTTGCAAGGCGATCTATTGACGCTCCTCAAGGTATGATGCGATTCACGTGTCAACGAAAACGCCACTAAACTTCGAGCGGTAGAGCTCTGTTCCGCTTTCTACAGACGACGTGTTGGTCGTCGACCTCAAAGAGTCTGAGCCAATTCGTACGTCCTGGGGCAGTTATCCGTCTAGGTGGTGTTGATACCTTACAGTGAACACCTCGGTGGTCTTTTGGAAATCGGAGGTCCGGGTGGGCGAAGAGGCCGCCTTCCAAATCTCGCTGTCTGCGCCGTCGGACGCAGCAATATCTGTGCTCCCGATTCACGCAATCTCGATCTTGTTCTCGGAAGGGCATGCGCCGCTCACCATCCACCACGATGCGTCTGCACATTCGGAGGCGGTGCGGCTCGTGCCGGTGGGTCAGATACGGGGAGAGACGTCAGTAGAGGTGGAGGCGCATCTGAGGTGGCGACCTGGTGACCAGATCGTCTTGACGGGTACGCTTGCCTCGGACGTGCCTGGCGTATTTAGCGTACGCGCTTTCCTATCGTTTTCTTTAATCGGTCACGATGACAGGAACATGACGTAGGTCTCGACCATCGTGGTGACGCTGAAAGAAGGAAGTTGGACGGTCGAGGTACCGCACGAGCCTTGTGCGTCACGGGAATCGAGTCCCGCCGTTGCTCGGTGGTTGAGTTCGGTGCGACCCATATTCTTTATTCCCGTGACGAGGGACAACTCTGCGAGTGTCGTGTGAGTGCGCCGGTTCCTCTCCGTTCCAGCTCCATGTGTATGACACGTTCTTCGTTAGGGTTCGACATCGTCCGCACCAACTCTCGATTTCGTTTTCACACCACGAGCCCGCGTTGTTGGACGAGGCGTACCCGATCGCGGTTGAGATTACCAACACGGACGATCGGGCGCTGGAGGTGGTTGTCGACGTGTTGTTGCAGCCGACCGAGGTGGACGAGGCAGGTGCGTTTCCTTCAAACCGATCTCACACCAGTCGTGGGCCAATCACTCGACGCCGGCAGTGCAATCTATCACCTTTGACGACCAGAAATCGTCGGGACTGGTCAAGGGCATTCAATTTGGGACTGTCAAACCGGGTGTATCGGTCGTCAAGACGTTGGTGTTGTTGAGCAACGGGGCACCGGGGGATCGGACGATCGATGTGTCTGTTCAATCGAGGACGACGGGTCCATCCCAAGCCCAAGCTCGGGCGCAATCGCCATCAGAGACGCTGGATGGTTTGCAGAACCACGATACGGGGGAGATACTACGGACGTTGTTGATCCCGACGTTGAGCGCGTTCGTGGTGCGTCAAGACGTGGCTTATCAACGGTCTCTTGAACCCCCGCCAGCACTCGCGGATCTGTCCGTGTTGGATGGCACGCATTGGGAAGGGTGTGTGGGCGGGGAGGCAGTGGTGACGACGGTGGTAGAGTGTGCGGCGCCGTGTGGAGTGGAGGTGACGGAGGTGGCGTTGCGTCGGTCGGTCGGTGCTTCCTCGATGGGATTTTTTTTTATGTGGCTGACTGGATGGATACAGCGGAGTCAGTATGCGAGGGTAATCGATACGACGATCGAAGCGGGCGTGGAGGGGGTGTTTCCCGGTGGTTAGTGAATCGCGATGACTGACGTTTTCCACCATTGATGACGTTGGCTGCAGAATATCTCACCGGGGACCAGTTTTCAGACGTTTGTCGTATTGCGTTGACCCAGATTGAAGACGAGACCGCGGGCAGCGAGGTCCTGCTCGGACCCGGTGAATACGTGTTGACGTGGAAAAGGCACGAGCTGTATTCATGATTCGGTCTACGATACATGTCTAACGAGGGCACGCCATCTAGGATGCTATCTCCGGGACAATACGGCCCCCGTTCGTCGACACACATCCCGCTCCCCTTGCTCCGTCCACCACGCAACACCCTGGTCGCGTTGCTCAGCGTCCCGGCGACCGCCAAACTACACACGCCCACACCGATGCATTTGATGGTCCGAAACCGCCACGCGAGTCGGTCGGCAGTGATCGGCGTGTCGTTGGACCCACAGCCGTCGGACGGGTTCGTGGTGGCGGGGTTGAAGAGCGGACGGTTACCGTTGGTGTTGCCGGGTGGGGAGGAGAGGGTGACGTGGAACGTGATTCCGATCGAATGTGGGTATGTCAAGGTGCCACGGGTGAAGGTGATGGATCATCGGAGTGGTTTTGGGGGTGAGGAGGGAGGGGCGGGGGAGGTGGTGAGGGTGGTGGATGTACGGTTTGAGGGACGGAGAGGGAAAGAGGAGGAGGCGCATACGATCCTGGTGTTACCGTAGTACCGGGGTAGTTGGAGCTGCTGACAGAAACTATGTCTATGGCAGGTTAGTCGTGTTCAAACGGATTACTACCAAACTCTGAATCATTAGCAAGATCCTATGATTGATTAGTCTCGAGGCGGCGAACTAGAACACCTATCTTTTGATTGACGAAAGCCGGGGTTAGTAAGTAGAGGTGAAAGGGGTCAAACTTTCAACGTTAACCTTTGAGCTATACTGTATTTTGACAATTAATTTTATGTTTTAGATTGGATCAGTCCTGGATTGCTAACCCTGGGTGAAGATATAAAGATTTGCGAAATCAATTCTCACACCCATGGCTCCACTCCCAGACGAAAACATCCACCCTGTTGCGACGGGACGCGCCGCTGAGACGGTGGCGCAACACCAAGATCCACAAGACCTCGTGTTCTGGTCCGGATGGGTACGTGAACCCGTTGTCGGTGTGGTCGCATTAAACAGCTGATGTTAATGACATCCCAGTTTTGTCCATTCAACCAGCGGGTCTGGATTACGCTTGAAGAGAGGGGGATTCCGTACCAATACAAGGAAGTCAATCCGTACAAGAAAGAAGCGCATTTCCTCGGTAAGTGTCTACGCGGCAACCTCGAATGTCTCCACACCGAATGCCCACTACATACCAGAGCTGAATCCAAAGGGACTCGTGCCGGCGGTCGAGTATCGGGGTAAGGCGTTGTACGAGTCGATCGTGTTGTGCGAGTTTCTCGAGGACGCGTATCCGTCGTGCAAGCCCAATCTGCTCCCATCGGACCCATACGAACGAGCACGGGTGCGGATCTGGATCGATCATGCGGCCAAGAGCATGTTGCCGGCGTGGATGCGACTGGTGATGGCGCAAGACGAAGCCAAGGCGGGCGAGGCGCGGACGGATCTTTACGAGGCGCAGCGCAAGTTTGCAGCGGAGGTGAGGGGGCCGTATTTCGCTGGGGAGGCGTTTTCGCTGGCGGACGTGATGGTTGCGCCGTGGGTGGCGAGGGAGTATATTTTGGAGGAGCACCGGGGGTACGACAAGGCCGGGGCGGGGGCGGGGTGGAAGGCGTATGGAGAAGTGCTACGTGCGAGGGAGAGCGTGCTGAAGACGAACAGCGTGAGTGTGTCGCTGTCGATGATACCGCTCGATTTACGCATTTTTGTAGGACCGGGACAAGCTGCAAGTGATTTACGACCGTTATTTGCGTGACGAGGCTCAGAGCGAGGCAGCAAAGGCGATTCGAAGTGGTCGAATGCTGCCGTAGTGTATTTGTGCATGTGTACGAACGGCATCGGGTAATAGTTCAGAGTCCGATGAGAGAAGCCAAGGGAATGAGTGTCAAAGTTTGCCAAGCGGCCAAGTGGGACGATGAAGTCGAACAAGCCATGGCTCCTCTTCCTCTGCATCCATCTCGGCCAAGCCATGGCCCAGTCGCAGAACCAATCATATTCTCAGGATCCAATTCTCCAGTTCCGTCCCCCCTTTGCACAGTCCCTCCCTCTCCAAATCCTCCTCATCGGTGTCGCTCTCACCCTCGCCTCCGTGCTCTTACTCCACCTCATCTTCACTGCACAGTATCACTGGCCGCTTGCTCGCACCAACTACATCCTCCAGGTCACCGGCGTTACCACCCTTCTCATATCCCTCACGGCCACCATCTATGTTATCTTTTCCGCCACCGTGCAACAGAGCCAGCACTGGCCCTACATGCTCAGCTATCTCGCCATCAAAATGCCCTCCGCAAACTACACTACTTCCAACTCCACTGACCCCGCCCTCTTGTATCAGCACTCATGGACACCTTTGGAGAGCGCCACCTGGGTCGTCATGAATGCCACCACATCAGTCGTCGTCCAGGTTCGTTCCGTCTGTTTCCGTCCTTGTCTTCGCCCGTTCTCACCCCTCGCTCCACCAGATCACACACATCCATTTCCTCACCCTCCTCTTTCCCTCCGATCTCGAGGCCAGACTCATTTTTGGTCTTCTCGGTATGTCACCCGGTCCTTGAGTGGCTGATCAGCTTCTCACTCTTTCCAAATCAGGCCCGCTCGCCATCATTTCTGCCGTCATGCAGCTCCTCCCAATCATCTGTGGTACCAGCGTCAGTTCCATCGCAGGAGATACCCGCAACGTCTGCAACGCTGCCCTTTCCGTCCTCTTTACCTCTTTTCTCATCATCTGGGGTTTCTTTGTCAACCGTCGTCAGGCTTGGCGCACCGATGGCGGAACGGCCGCTTTTGGCGCAGGCGCCATCATCCTCGCCTTTATCTCCACCACTCTCAATTTCGTCTATATCCCAAGACAAGACCAGTATTCGTGGATGCCAAAACTCATGTGGGCCGTCACCCTCTGGCAGAGCTTCCTTGGTTGGTGGTGGTGGGTCGGCGCAGGTATGGGTGTTCGCGAAGTCGAAGAACTTCTCTTGCGTGAGAACAAACGCCAGCAAAAGCGCCTCTTGCGCGCCCAACGACGGAAAGAACACCGCGAAAAGGCGAAATCGGTCTGGAAGGGTGTCACGGATGCGTTCAAGCCGAGCAGCACCAGGGTCGACCCTCCCGAACCCGACATGATGCGCCGCTCGCCGTCTCGGGACACGTCGAGCGTGTCGACGGGGACGGTGGTGGGTTCGTCGATGTGGACGCAGCCCGTGCAGATGGTGCAGCGGTGGTTCGCGCGACTGTGGCATGCTCATCTCACCGCCGCGCACATCCAGGCGGCCGAGCGCGCCGAACGTATTCATCAGGTCTACCGTCGCGAAGAAGAGCGACGTCCAAACGGGGAACACCGAAGAGAAGTCGTGGGATGGGGACTGGGGAGTTTTGGCGTGCGCGAGGTCCAGCGTGAGTGGCGGGAAGAGATGGAGATGGAGCGGATACAGCGGACATCCCGCGAGGAGGACGAGGCTGAGTGGAAGGATGTGCCGGTGGTGCCAGATTCAGTGCCGGAGGGGCTGCGACACCGGGGTGCTGAGATCCGTATGGCTGAAGAGGCAGAAGAGTCGGCGGGATCGTCGTTGTGGTGGTGGGGTCCCCTTCGGCGATGGCGTCTCAAGGACTCGACGACGTACAGATGACGAGGGTGCCTCCCTGCACGACTCGCATTACCTATCCTACGCTCTCCTTAATACTCTCTGGCATGTACACTAGTTGTCGTGTTCACGCTGTACCCCTTTCGTTTTTGCTTTCGATGAACTTGCTTGCTGTACTAGCATGTAGGAGATAAAATGTAGATATATCCGATCTAATGCCTGTCTACTGTACGTCGGTTTCGAATCGTCATCATCATGGAATCACCGTCCCGGCAGCGCTCAGTTGAGCCGCCATTAGCCCACGGAACCGCGAGTCTTTTCGACCGACGAGCTCGCGATACGTCCCCGACTCGGATATCCGTCCATCTAAACGTCCGTTCAGCGGTCCATATCCACACCGCGAACTGCAGTACTCACTCTCGAGCACCACGATCCGTTCCGCCCTCGCGATCGTCGACAGTCGATGCGCAACGATCACGCACGTCGTCTGTCTCTGCGCCAAAATCTTGTCGATTGCATCGTTGACCCGGTGTTCGCTCGTTGCGTCCAGCGCGCTCGTCGCCTCGTCCAACGCGAGGATGGCGGGGCGTTTGAGGAGCGCGCGAGCGATGGCGAGACGTTGACGTTGACCGCCGCTCAGGCTCATTCGGCCAACTGCGTACGTGTGCGGGAGGGTGAGAAGTTGCAGGTTGCATTAACAAAAAAAATCAGAAATCAAACGCCTTATCGCCAAGTATAAAGAAGAACTCACTCTCGGTATCGAACCCCTTGGGCATGCCCCAGACGAATTCACAATTGGCTAGTCGGCCAGCGTGCTCGATTTCTTCCCGTGTCGCGGTGGCATTGCCAAACGCAATGTTAGACGCGATCGTACCCGTGAACAATACGGGGTCCTGGAACAAAGAGATGTGTGTGGGGACGACAAAGGCAAGGAAAGAAAGTGGGCGCCAGGGTTAACGGACCTGTGGTACGATCCCGATAATGTTCCGCCACGAACTCGGGTTGAACTCGCGAATGTCTTGCGCAGACGTTCAGAGGCAGAATCGCACTCGCAAAAAAAGACTTGCCTTGTCCATCGAACGTGACTTTACCACGCACGGGATCATAATACCGAAGGAGGAGCGACTGTATTGACGACTTGCCTCCACCGCTCTGTCCGCTATGCCAAGTCGTGAGTTCAACCATTGCAACCGCACACACACTATAACGTACACGATCGCCACGTTCTCGCCAACGCCAATTTCGAGATTAAGGTCGTCTAGAATCTGGACGCCCTTGCGGCTCGGGTACTCGAACCCGACATTCTCGAACCGGATGACACCGCGTCGCGACGGGTCGAGGCTAATCCCTTGGTTGGGCGCGATCGCGGGCTTGCGGTCGAGGAGTTCAAAGATCCGAGTTCCGGCACCGATGCCGCGCATGATCGAAGACTGGGTGGGACGCGTCATGAGTCGTACCACAGCTCAGGCGCATAGACGAAGGCGGGGGAGAACACGCACAAAAAACCCGCTGGGGGACGTCGCGTCAGCCAACGCACGAATGTGATAAAGGAGAAGTCTCACGTGAGCATCTGCAGTCCATTTCCGACGTACGCCGTGTAGAGCAACAAGCTGGTCAAGTCCCCGACGGTGATCGCCCCCTGGGAGACGAGTGTACCGCCTAGCCAACCATCAGTTAGGTCGTCCACACCTTTGAGCTCGAAACGCACCGTAACCCAGCAGACCGAGGACCGTCATGTTCCCGCTCCAGCCGGTGCTGCCAAAAAAGATACCGGATGCGACAGCTTCTTTGCGCGCGAGAGCGAGGACTTGGTCGATTCGGTCACGAAACTTGGCTTGTTCTTGGGTGTTGGCGTTGTAGGCTTGGACTGTTCGGAGAGCAGAGAGGGACTCTTGGGCGACCTTGGTCATTTCACCTACCGCTTCCTGGGACTGGTTGGATAGTTTTTTGAGGTACCGACCATAGTACACCTAAAAGCGGTTCTGTAAATTGTGCAGAAGGCACGATAGCAGAGAAAACTGACTGCACCAAGTGAAACCGGGGGGACGATGCCAAGCATCATGAACGTCAACGTCGGGGAGATATAAAACATGGCACCAACTGCGTTGCACGGTACATGAGCGATCGCACCAACGAACGCAAAGTGTACGCACGTCCGACAGAAGACATGATGATCGCACGAAGCCCGTCCGAGAGATTCTGTGTGACACTGATCGCGCGCGTTCAGTACATCCATCTGCGGAGCGTGTATGGACATTGCAATTCACCTTTCACCGACGATGCTTGAGTCGGCGCTAAGCCTGCTCAGTACGTCACCCTCGCCTTTTTCGACAAACTCGACTTCTTGGCGGAGTGCGGCTTCGTAGGTGCGTTCGCGCAGCCGAGCAACGATGCGTTGACCTCGATGCGCAACACGGTCAGTTACTTGGTCCGAATAATGGAAAGACAGGATGACGAAGACATACCCGACATGCGCATAAGGAACGATCGGGCGGCGTTACACGCTGCACCGGTCGTGAACACTACGAGGAGTATGCCCGACGCCTCATAGATCGAGAGCCCATATGGTATATACTACACACATCCGGTTCCGTCGTGGTACAGAATCAGATACCGACGATGATGCCAGTGACAGCACGCAAGGATACTCACGGGATTGTTGGCGGAGAAAAAGTCGATGAGTTTGCCGACAGTGAGAGGGATGGTCATGGAGACAGAGGAAGAGACGAGGAGGAGACATATGGCGACGAGGAGGGGCTTTTTCTCGGGTTTTGCAAGGGCAATAACTTTGCGGAGGGACGAGCCGGAGTTGGGGGAAGGGCGGAAAGGTTTAGGGAGGATACGGGAGAGAAGAGAGCGGTGGGTGGTCGGCGGGTTGGAAGCAAAATGGCGTGCAAAAGTCTGAGAGAGGACGACGGGGCGAGGTGAACAAAAGTGTGAGTGAAAGTGGCCAGGACGAGGGGGACGGAGAACGAGTCGACGGGAGGCGACTACCCCGACGTTGAACGCATACATCACTTGCCGGACGCTCGCTCAGCCGGCACTGGGCAGCACATATATATCCACGTGACTCGCAGTACTACTTTCTGCGTACAATGCTCATCAGTTTCGAAAGAACACTCTCTTCTTTCGGCTGCGGGCCAAGTTGGTTTGCAAACGCGTCTTGGAAAGTAGACCGTCGTTCCGCATCGTCAGTCCAACGTGTGACCGTGTCCACCGCTCTCTTCTCCAGCCACCGAACCACCATACTTTCCCTTTGCCAGACATCAGTCGTCCACACCGCCAACGGTCCACAACTCTTCAACCCTCCTCCAGAAGTGCACTTCGGTTGCCCGCGCATTCGGTTCGCCATCACAATGTCCGTAAATATCCGGTCTCCAACAATCACCAACTCTTCGTCTTTGATCGGATCTCTCAGTGTCGAGAAATATGCGCGTATGGAATTGATACACGAATACGCAGGTTTCAGCGCGTTGTGTCGTAGTACCGGAACAGAGAGATGATGTGAGACGGACTCGGCCTGTGAAAACGTCTGACAGGACTGACGGCACTTCATTTCCTTGTCCTTACCTGGACTTGGCCTGCATCGTGTTTCGTGCCAGCTGAATTGCTCACGATGAGGACATTTCCCTTACCAAAGACCTCCCGGCATTCATTCCAGGCGTTCTGTCGTGTATAATGAGTGACTCTCGGTATGTGTCGTTGCTGTGACACACCTCGAGTTGCGGAACAAGCGAGTCTTTGTATGGCACCGTCTACACGTGCGAGGTCAAACATGCGTCGGGGTAGGGACTATGGAGGGACTTGCCAGGCAATTATCCTTGTCAAAAATTGCACCACGATACCCAGCTTGCTGAAGCGCTAAAAAGTTCAACTGGCGAATGTCTTTGATGCAGCGAAAGCACATCATAGGTTAATGCGAAACCGTCAACACATTGGTCTGACCTGCGACTATAACATGAGGGAGAATGATGCGGGGATTCCAGATGAGCTGAAAAGGCGCAAGCAGACCAGAAATGTTTAGCGGCATGTCTGCTTGATCAGCCCAAAATATTGGTCGAGGCAATAGGATACATCGTGTACAGCCATTGTTGGAATTGTTGATTACATATCAGGTAGCTTATATAAGCATACCCTACTTAGGATTTCGTACTGCACCAGGATACTTTAGTGACTACTAAAGTATTCCACAGCCATCGCAAGTAAAAGGAATGTGGCGCAACTAAACGCTCCTTTTTCATCAGCTTGTGCAATGGTGCAGACAAGATCAGCTGCAAAGACAATCGAATCAGCGCAACCTCACAGCAACGACGGCAAAGGTACTACAAACTCCTCGCGAAACAGGGCCCCCCCACCAGCCAAGAACCGTCGACAACAAAATGTGGCGGCCTCGAAACGGTCCCGTGGACAGCCAGGTGAACTATGCCAATTGAATCTTGATGTGCTGTTCCTCGTACATGCACTTTCCCCTCTTTCTTTCTGACGTTCGCTGACGAACGCGATGTTCCTAGATTGCTGCATACATTCACCCTCTCGACCTCCTGAACCTTGCGCGCACGTGCAAATCACATCGGGTCCTTCTGATGGACAAATCTTCGGCGTTCGTCTGGAGGTGCACTCGCCGCCAAGTCAAGGGCCTCCCTGACTGCCCGGTCGACCTGACCGAACCGGAGTACGCCAATCTCGCCTTTTACGCCCGTTGCCACGTACGTACAAACTCTACCGTCGGTCTGAAACCTTCTGCAACGTGGCACAGGGGTGCGGAAAATATGCCAAGGCTATTTTATAGGAAATGCGTCGCAGGTATTGTCCGGGCTGCAGAGTTAGACGGTAAGATTTTATGGATGTTTCGCTACAGACTTTTGAGTTCATAAACCAAATTAGGCTTTGCCATCTTTCTTCGTGCCCTGAGATCATTCGCAATGCGTTGGCCGTAGCACCTCACACGATTGAAAAAGGCATGTACCATGGTTATCCGAGCCATCACGCTGTTAGACCCCATCGCACAAACAGGATCGTGAATTGATAGAGAGCAGATGAACTCGTTGATGGACGAGTATAGGCGCTCCTCCGACAAAAAGCAGTTTTTAAGCGACAGAGAAGAACAGTATCTCGCTATATGTGAAGTTCGTTTGATATCCTTTCTCTTTACCCCGCCTCTCAGACTGGCTCCTGTAGCATGCACGCGACTGTGAAGACTGGCAGCGGGTTATCGCAATAGAGCACCAAAACGATCTGAGAATGCGTCGGGAGGAGCGAGCTACAAGGTTGGACATTTATCTTTTCAGTGGTAATTTTATCTTAATCTGGTACAGCATTATCGAGCGTCTCGAACAGCACGGGTATGGTCGCGAGGTTGTGTACTTTGGACGCCGTGAAATTCAAAACACTCGGAAATCCCTTTTCAAGACAACTAAACCATTCACGGACAAAGGCCAGTCGCTTCACCACATGAGATATGCTCGACTCGATTCTTATTCTCGATTCGTTAGAATGGGACCAAAATTGGCCCAAGTGGTTCGACAGCATGAACAACTTTCGATCTCGACGGTTAGAGCGCGTTGTTTACTTGCTACGTCGGCACTCATTGGCTACTGAATACAAAAATTATGTGACGCACCCGTCACCGGCTACACCAGCCTTCAACCTTCTTCCACATGTGGCTGATATCGCTCGTTTCCCCGTTCTCCGAGATATCATCAGGGCTGCAGAAGGAATTCAAGTTAATGCCGGGTTGTTTGCATCTGCGTTTGCACAGCTACCCGCACTAGTTGGCGGGTGGAGGGAGAAGCTCGACGCTGAGCTTGCTGAACTGGTGAAGATTCCTTCCCATCTATCTATACGAGGCACTTCCGGTGTGGCATCAAACGGTATTACCCCGCGTACGGAATCATCCCGAATAGCCACAAGCAAATTACCCCTGGCCTGTGCACTGTTCCACTGTGAAGGTTGCGGAGATGTTTTCACTCATCCCGAAGTGTTCTCGGTGGCCATGTGTCACTACGTATACCCAAGCTCTAAAGACTTTGGTGGCTCGGAACGCACTGGGTCGATCCGTACCCGATTTGGCATTGAATTTATGGAAGAAGCCCCGTATATTGTCCATGCATCTGGGTTGGATCCAAACGTGGCCACGGTGGAGGATATGGACTGCCGGAACGCTCGACTAAAATGCATGCGTTGCCAGGATCTGTGTGGCAGGAGTTGGAGGGATGCGGTGTGTCTTCCTTCTTGTTAAACGGAGTGATATGTGAGGCTGACTATCGTGTGGTTATACTGAACGATAGTTGCGGCATGCCAGTTTCGATGTTTTCAATTGTAGGAACATCGGGCAACTGCTGCATTCTGGGCCCGAGTCTCCACGATGGCAGATTGTTAGTGACGAGCACATGGGTGCAATTCTGGCTGCCAAGTTATCCATCAAGAAGGAATTAAATCTGCCTCAGGCGCGGTGCTTGTTATGCCGGCCTCGTGTAGGGGATGCAATATTTCATGCGGTGATCATAAATCACCTCAAGTACTAGTGAGTTTTTACTCTCTAAGTACGGGCTGGCTCTCATCATGGCAAATATCAATACAGTCATGATATGGAAGAAGGCGACATCAAACGAGGTGTACACTTTAGGTTTCTGGGCGTGCGAAATGTGTTCGGTGGAATTGGTTGAAGGAGGGGGTTGTATGGTACTCTAGGTACTGTATCATCTTTGGTCGAGTATCACTTGTTCCATCTCCATGCTGATTACCTTGCCTTCCTGGTCATATACCTACTCGTGGTGAGTAGTCGTCATCCCCACTCAGAAGAAGATTTGCGCTGGTCTATGCTTTGGAGCCGTCTGAACCAAGTTACCTTTTTGATTGTTTCTCGTACGTCATAACGTGAATTCCTCCTCTCCCAGTGCGCACTGATACGAGCTGGTCCAAAGGGACCTCAACTTGTGGTTGTGTGGTATACATGTGTGTATGATCCTTCGTTGGTTTTGCATTTGTTTACTTTGAATCTCGATGGCCAGTAACAACGACTTTTGAAGTTATCGCTCTCCATATAATCCCGGTGACAATCGTACCCATGATATCGTATTGTCGAACCCACCCATCGAATCCAGATCACTGGCAGATGTGGGGTAATCTACAAGCAGATGGGAACAAGTATAGGTAAAGAAAATATGTGAATGGAGTAATGTACTTGTACAGTGATTCGCAGATGGAGTACGAGACCTTGCAGCTATGTGGAAAACGCATCTTCATGTCATTGCCGGCCGCTCAGCGACAGTAAGCTAATTTGACTGGGGAATTTTACGCATAAATTTCTCGAGATAAGTCTGTAATTGCTAGCCCAGCCGAAATCGGTCAGTATATACACCACCGCATGCCTTGCGCCATTTTTGCAAACTTCAACTAGTATGGTGGGAGTGCCTTCAAAAAGGCGGCCACGGCGTAGAAAACCAAGGCCAGGGGCATTTTTCCAACTAAACTGTGATGTATTGTATCTCGTACGTAGGTTCCTCCGAGTTTTGTGTTCTTTTCCTCCGAGTCGACCGCTGTTTACTAACGAACACGATGGCTATAGATTGCGGAATATCTTCATCCAAAGGACCTCCTGAGCCTTTCCCGCACATGCAAGTATCTCCAAGAGTTCCTGATGGACGAATCCTCGACGTTCATCTGGAAGACTGCTCGTCATCAAGTGGAGGGCCTACCTGACTGTCCAGCCGACTTGACTGAGCAGGAATATGCCGATCTCGTGTTTGACCCTCATTGTCACGTGGGTATTGATTGTCTGGCAGTTCAACATACCCTGAGACGTGGCCTAGGGTTGTGGATGGTCGGCGAGAACAGTGCTCTGGTTCATACGCCGCAGGTACTGTAAGGACTGCAGACTCGAACGGTATGGTTTCGTGGATATATTAGCACTGGCCTCGGCTTCACAGACACCATTAGTCTTTTGGATCTTTCTTCCTGCGATGAGATCATCCGCAAAAACGACGTCCTAAACTCGGAAGAGCTCACAATAGAAAAAGGTCTGCGAAATTACGATTCTTGAGGTCATATTACTAAATTGCATTTACAGAATCAACAATATGGGTTGATATTGAGCAGGCGGAATCATTTTTGGATGGGTATCACCAGTCCTCTGATAAGAAAGAGTTCTTGGATGATGGGAGGAAGCGGTATCGTGCTATATATCACGTCTGTTCGATCTCCTCTCTTTCTAACCACACGTCTGATATATTTAACAGCATGCGACCGAATGTGAGTGCTGGCAGTACGGGCGTGAACGGGTACGCAAAAGAAATTTGGTGCTGCGTCGGAAGGAGCGAGACGAAAGGTTAGTTGTTTCTGTTTATAATCATAGCTTTAACATATAGGTGAGTGCAGAATCTTCGAGCGACTCAAGCAACACGGGTATGGGCCAGAAATTGAGCATCTTGGACAACCTCGCGTCCGAGATTCCCACAAACCCGTTTTCAGGAAATCAAAGCCTCTCACCGACAAAGGTCAGCTTGGACAAATTCAGGTAACCTCGCACGAGAACTGACTGTTGATACATTAGAGTGGGACCTCATGTGGCCCGAGTGGCTTGGGATCATGGAACGCTTCCGGTCCCAACGATTAGAGGAGGTCGTTTACATGCCACGCCGGCGCGAATTGGCTACTGAATACGAAAATTATGTGACGCACCCGTCACCGGATACGCCAGCCTTCGATCTTCTTCCACGCGTGGCTGACATCGCTCGTTTTCCGGTTTTCCGAGATATCATCAAGGCTCCAGAAGGGACTCAAATGAATGATAAGCCATTTGCAACTGCGTTTGCACAGTTACCTGCGCTAGTTGACGAGTGGAGGAAGAAGCTCGACGCTGACATTACAACGCTGGTTAGGATCCCTTCTTGCTTATCCTCAGGAGATATTGCCACCGGGCGGGCTGTGGTGTCCGGTAGCACGACATTCACAGAATCATCGCAAACGGACACAGGCAAACTGCATCTGGCCTGCGCGTTATTCCGCACAAGCAGGCGTCCTTTCACACATCCTGAGGTGTTCTCGGTTTCCAGGCCTCACTCCTATTTCCCCAACGACACTGAAGACGATTTGGAGCCCGCTGAGTCCATCGAAGACCAGTTCTCTATCAACTTTATAGCAGAAGCTCCATACATCGTCCATGTGTGTGGGCTGGACCCAAATGTGGCCACGGCGGATGATATGGACCGCCGGAATGCTCGACTGAGGCTTCTTCATGGTCATCCAGACTCACGTAATATTGTCATGAACTGGAGGGCTGCGGTACGCCTTCCCCTTCACTGAGAGGCATAATTCACGAGGCTGAGTATTGAATGTTGATCAATAGATCTGGTATATTACCTTTGGTCGTCACAATAGTCGTTTTTTTATTGATGATGATGACGGTGACGACGATGATGGGCTATTAACACCTAACGTGCCGCGCTGGCAGCTTGTCAGTGACGAACACATCGATGCAATCCAAGCTGTCGAGCAGTCCGTCGAGAAATTACCACCAGGATGTACACGCTGCCTTTTATGTCTGCCTTCCGTAGGGGATGCAATGTGGGGTGATGATTTTGTGCAACACTTCATCCGTTGGTGAGCACTTCCATTCTTGTTCACGTGAACAGCTGTTGGTACTAAATACGCTAAACAAAACACAGCCACAACATCAAAGAAGAAGAAATTAAACGCGGAGTGCACTACATGTCCTTGGGCATATGCGATTCTCCGGTGGTGGAGATGGTTGAAGAAGGGGAGCAAGTGACGTTCAGAATGCCTCCACGTTATGAATATCTGCATCCCCGTATAAGGACTATCTCTGTCACTGGCAGCATGTGGACCAGACTGATATTCTGATATGAATTGTGCAAACCTTCTGTTGTACGATATTCACTTGTATCCAACATCAAGATGGTCATCATGTAAAGCGATGTTCTTTACGAGTAGGTTCCGATAACAGCAACGACGAGCTAGGTTTCTGCTGCATCGATATTGGCGGGGACTTTGACCGTGCTGCGTCTGCGTTTGGAGAACACGACGTACTGCCTTCCTTCCCAGCAGGATACTTGCAGAGCGTGTCGCCTCCTTCGCCTGCATAGCCAACGTTTCAATTTACGTCTCTGTTAGTACCATGTCCTTAGCCTTCCGCGATCTCTGCGGCCATCCAGCAGACGAACCCGACGTAATCGCATAGGGTTATACAAATGAACGTCGTGCCGTTCAGCCGATGGCGAAGGTACGGAGTAAGCGAAAGTGCCGGGGACGGGGTGGGGGCGGCAGGACGAAACTTAGACAGAACACTGGCAGTGGCGCCTCCGACCTTGCCATGCTAACATGACCTTATTTCTGACTCGAACCAAGCACAATCTGCCCTTCCTTGATCGGAAAACAAAGCATCAGAAGACGGACACATGTGGACTCGGATTCGACGCACGGGTGTGCGGGGGCGGGTTGGGGGGTAACGAGGATCATCGGTCAGATGTAGCCTGGGAAATATATCTCACCATGCTTCACTCCAATCACTTACTTTACTTGCAATTTTAGTGGCCAGAATCGTGGTATTTCCCAACAAGCTATCGGTGTTTTAGGTTTCTTAGTATGGTCTCCGGAATTAAGGCGAGGTAAAGGCCACATTGGTGTGAATGACCTTGCTTGGGATACTGTAACTTGGCAATGCGTCTAGCAGGTTAATATCCCCGTAAATCCATACCCGGCGCGTACCGTGATACGTGCGTTGTACCAAGTCGTGTACCTCGTGTACCCGTTTTCACCGGCTTCGACATTCGTACAGATAAGAACAGCTATGGAAAGAATCGGGTTATTGGATCAAGTCCACAGGAGGAATGGGGTGTCATTTCCAGACAGTACCGTCAATCTTGTCCTAGGAGATGGCACCGAGCAATCCACCGAGAAGGAGATATCAGACTCTGTGCGCTTCCTTTTATTGCAGCGTCGTGTTGGGGCCGTGACCGTATTGTTGGTCACTCCGTCCGGTGGTGAGCACTTACATCGTTACTTTCATGAGTAGAGGGCAACCATAGATCGAGGAGTGCATTATATACCTGAGGTTCCCCCGCGGGGGTGTATATGGCGGAAGGAGAGGAATGACTTTCAGTGCCGGTGACCGAAATGACATCACGTGACTCTGTGTTCTCGGGAGTCGGCTGGCCACGCAGTGCACGACAACGACGACGACTAGCTGCGATTCTGCCATCGACCATGGTTGACGATTTTGACTTTGACCGTGCTGCATCTGCTTTCCCAGACATTTCTCTTGATGGTGGAGACGACCTATCTTCCTTCCCATCCGTATCTGCCCCCGCTCCACCCTCCACTTTCTCCTTCGACGACTTTGGAAGCCCACCGCGGGAGAGCTTCACCGACGTCAAGGTGACGGGCGACGACGAAATAGAAAAGTTCGAGGACCAGTTCCCTGAGCTCGACGCCGGTCACGTACGTTGTTTTATCTCGATCGCACGCTTGTGGTGCGAGGGTTGTTTGTCGATGGGTTGCTGATGTGCAGGACGTTTTGTAGGGCGTGTCATCTCCTCCACCTGTGCAGCCTACATTTGGAGCTGTCCCTCCGTTCGCACCCCGTCCTCAGCCTTCTGCGTTCTCCTCGACGCCCATTCTTAACCAACAGATCCAGGAAGACGAGCCCGAAGTAATCAGGTAAGTAGGGCAGCGTACAGTCCCAATGCTATGCCCGTCCACGGGCACATCCTCAATCACGCGCTCTGGAACAGGGAATGGCGCGAGAAACAGGCAGGGGAGATCAAGCAGCGAGACGAGGCGAGTAAAGCAAGACGTCAGGAGACCATCTCCAAGGCGGAGGCTTCCATCGATCAATTCTACGAAGAGTACGCTGCGAAAAAGGAGCGATCGATCCGGGAAAATAAGTACATCCTTTTTTTTGTCGTCTCACTGAATGGATCGCTGATAATATGCTAACGGCGATAGGGACCAAGAGGCGGATTACGTTGAGAACCTTCAATCATCCCTCACAAAGGGGACCACTTGGGAGCGAATCTGTAACATTATTGAACTCCAGAACTCGCAAAGCAAAACCATCGCTCGGACAGGTACCGGCACCACCGACCTCACTCGGTTCAAGGAGGTGCTGTTGAGGTTGAGCCGGGAAGGAGAGGCTGCGCCAGGGGCAGCGGGCTATTAGAATACGCATACACCTCATAATTGCTTTGTAGGCCACGGTTACCTGAATTACACCCAGTCGCCCAGTCATAGTTTCGAAGTGCGCCCGGAAGAGAGACGGGCCTCCACCCAAGCGATACACTCTTCGGTCAACTTTTCTTTCACTCCTCCGGGTTCGTTGTGCAACTCGTGAAATCCGTGCTTTATAGATGTCGGTGAGCACGTATCCCGGCGTACAGAAAGGAACATACCGTATATGGAGAGAAACTCTTGTCTTCCGCCGAAAGCAGTCCATGGAACTTCTCGGTGGCCTTGAATGATGTGATCTAAAGAAACATCGAAAGTTGCGATCAGTTGGAAGTCGACAAACACCTAAATCTACCTGGTCTTCCGTGCCATGGACAAGTAAAACCTGTCCTAAAGTCAGTACAGGATTGAGGGCGCAAAACGGAAAGTACGGACGGGTAACTGTTTCGGCCACTGCGCATAGTCATTGGCTAGGAGCCCTTCCCCCTGAAAAAAATAGTTGCCGTCATACACCCAAAGTCGATATCAACGAGACTCCTACACCATCCAACATGTCACTCAACCCTCGGAGGGAACCGTACAATTTGATGAGCGGGTCTTTCAAGTACGCTTCGTTGACTGCATCATCATGGGATAATGCCTGCGCCTTTTAATCCTGGTGCATATATTGAGCACACGTAATGGCTTACCGTGGCGGACAGCGGGGCGGGAATCGAGAGGGAAGGAGCGATTCGACTCGCTTTGCTGCCAATCCAACGTGTGGCTTTGCCAGCGGGCTTGGTCTGTAAAATGAGCGGACTGGTGGAGATGACACCAGAGATGCTCAATGCACCACCCTCCTTGGACGGGGGTGCCTGCCTGCGGGTAGGAAATGCGAGGACCAATGCACCACCCTATGTCCACGTGTTGAATCGTAGAGTTGAGGAGGGAAGAACACGGGACCTACCATCGAATGACCGTACAAAAACACGGGCACGCCAGTGAACTGCTGCTTGACATGCTGAACCGCCCATTCAACGTCCCCGAACTGCTGCTTCCAGCTCGTCTTTGCGTACGCGCTATCCTTGCTCTTGTTCTGTGCGTCCTGTGCGGTCCTCCCGAAACCACGTTGGTCGTAGGCGAAAACGGCAATCCCGCGTGAGGACCAAGTTGGAAAGACATGTTCATAGCGCGCGATATGCTCTGCGAAACCGTGGACAAACACGACCGCGGCTTTGGCGGGGGATGAAGGATGGTATGTTCGGGTGAAGAATTGAGTTCCCTCAGGACCACTGAGCCAGGATTCCGTGAAAGCCGATTCAGTCATAGTGAGTCGTCAACTGATTTGCCAGTGCGTCTTTGCTGAGAGAATGGGTAATAGGGTACTCTTCGCCAATGGGACACCTGGACTCAGAGGAGAGTGGATCAGCTTGCACGACTTGGTTGGTCAACAACCGTGACAAGGCTGATTATGAACTTGGCTGGTACACACATAGTGACAAAGACACGCATCGTCGCCTACAGTAATCATATGATAATGAAACGACTTCGAGGTATCATAGAGCACGCTGCAGACTACTCTAACAGTCTCGAGTTCTCGGATACGATTAGGCCTCGAAGTCGTTTTATCTTCTTGCGTCCAGAACCCAGTGAATGGTTGGCACATGTGTAGTCCGGTGATGTCGATGAATTTTGGTCGGTCAAGTTCGTTTCTGAATGTAGTATCGCGCATAGTACGATAGTACATATTGTGGGACTCACGTGATCGAAACCTCTGGCACTCGTCTTGGACCTTGGTCACTTAGACTCATCAAGTAACGCGATTTGTCGCTCTCGATGGTGAGCCTATGTCGGTGGCCAGCGGTCCATGTCTTCAGCACGGCCCGCTGGAAGTCGCTGAGGTCCCCACTCGCCGGGTGCCGTCACAGGCTGCCCCATGGTCGCCAAATGTCGCTATTCAACAGAGTAAAGGGAGCGTTCAAAACCCCAGAGTCCGAAGTACTCGATAAAATCACCGCCGTGCCATTTTACGAGCTCTCCAACCCGCCCCCACCGATACAATTAAATTGGCTGTTCCTCTTTTTGGATGCGGTTTTCACGTTCGTGCTTTCTCATACACGCGTGTCAGCGCTCAATCCAATCCATATCATACAGAGGTGCAGGCGTCGCTCTGGCCTGGCGGTACTGGACATACGACGTCCCTGGTGACGAGGAAGGAACACCCCAAAAACAAGAGCTCCGACCTACTAACCAACGGCTCGCGCTCGCGTGCTTCCACATCGGTATCGGATCTGTCGTCGCCCTACGACTCATAAATGTGAGACGATCGCATGTTCGGAGGCTCTGGTTGTTCCCTGGATCTGTCCCGGGGAACTACCGTCGAGCGGCGGTGTTACCGTCCTTGGACACCATCGTAGTGGAAAATTACTCGTTGTTTAACCCCCGGGTAGAGTTTACGCTGGAACGGAACGCGTATCGATTCACTGGGCATAAACAGGACGCTATCCTTCGGTTAGCACCCGCGGGTGGGCGGGAAGATGGGTTCGTTCTCCTCACGGAAAGTGTTCAGATTGATGGAAAACCTGTCTCCCGGGGCGAAGCACTTCGAGAGATTTTGAATCCATTCCAACAATCTAAAGCAACCACTGGAAACACCTCCACGAAGATGAAATCCCACGTGAGTTTGAGTCCGTTCATTGATTGTTACCAGATTGACTGGGTCAAAGTCGAAGAAAAAGAAACGATCCTCGATATCTACCGCTGCCAGCTGATGTGGGATGGTACTAGAGTCGCTCTCTATTAACGTTGTTTGTATTCTTACGGTCTGGAAGTAGCCTAGAGTCCGTTCAGTAATTATACATGTCAAGACCGCGTACAGTACTAGTGCCACGCGTTAGCCAGCCAGGCTATCGGCCCGAGGATTTCACGCACGCACCTGTTTCTTTCTTCATTACCCTCGGCTATGCGTGTACCATACCTGCCCCACATTTTGTATTCCACTGCTCTGACCTCCGTGTCAATCCATCTGCTCTGGAAAAGAACTATTGAAAAGGAAGACCGCGCTCGTCATCATGCACGAGTATCAATCCTAGAAGACCTCGCCCAGCAACTTCGCTCAGGCGTGCCGATCACTGACGAGGAAATAACCAGACTGAAAAACCTCGCTCGAGTACACGGCCAAGGTGAGGAGGGAGAGGGACAGTCTACCGAAACAATACGGTGGTCGGAGGTGGTTTGGGGCAAAAAAGCGGAAGACGGTGACCAGAAAATTTAGTGAGTGCAAGGAGAGTTGGAGATAGGTGTGTATTACAAATCTGCATAGGGACACATCACCTGGCTCACTCTTTCATTCATGGAGAGCTCGTGAAGATAATTGATGTAGGGTCATGCATTATGTATGGAACAGTGACAATGGCACCATGTCGGTGCTGCCCGGTATACGCGAGATCTCGCGAGCTATCTTTCTGGTGGCCAGCGCTCGGGTCTGTGAGTCCCCCCCGTGCAAATTTATACTTTGAATCAAACAGCACCCAAAGTTACACATACACGACAGCGACGATTATCATACAAACGATGAGAAGATAAACACCATCGATTGTCCAGAGCGAAACAGAGTAAGCTGAAGGCAGGGACATTACTCGCCAAACTGTGTGGTAGCGTCAATGAGGCAGTGACGGGGGGATTGAAGCCGACTCGAACATACAATATTGAAGCGGGAGCCCTGTGATGGTTTCTGTTCTGCCGTCCGCACCCTCTACCTTGCTTCCTTCTTCGTGTCTTGCTTCGCCTTCTCCTTGTCTTCTTTCTCCTTGGCTTGCCTCGCTTTCTCCCGTTTTTCCTTCTCCTCCCTCTCCTTGTCTTGTGATGCTTTCGCGAGCTTTCCCTCTTTGCTTTCTTCCTCCTTCGCCTTCCCGCGCGCGCTCTCGCCCCCCACTCCCTTCCCCGGCTCCCCCTTCCGACTTCCCTCTTCCCCGCTGCCTGTCTGAAGGGAGTTGTTCTACATGTGTGCATTAGCTGGGGCGACTCCATTGTAGCACAAGGTCCGCATACCGAATTGGATGGCAGTCTGCTGGTGGATTGCGTCCTGTCTGGAATCTGTGGCTCACCCAACGTTATTGTTGATTTACCAGCTCTAGTCGCGTGAGCACGCTCGCCGTTCGAATCTGGGGCTTGACCCCCAGGCCCTGTGGAGGAACCAATTGACCGGGGACCCAAGCCCCGGTTGAAACGCTCTGAGACGATCTCTCTCAAAGCTTCGTCTTCGAGGCTTGCGCTCGTTGGGCTTTCATGACCCAACTCGACAGCCTTACGTTGGGCGTCTTCCCGCGCCTGGAGAATGTTGATCAGTATGTCCATTGGTATGAGACGACCATCTGCCTCTGTGGGCACCGTTGGACTCTTGCATATTTCTACGTATGACGAGATAAGTTGCTCGCCACCAATCCCGTGTTCGTTGTAGAGGGATATCCTCTCCGCTGGGGGTAGTCCCAGGGCTTCTAGCTCCCGGATGGCTAATTGTTTGATCTTTGTGAACTCCCACCGTGTGGAGAGGCGAAGGATGGTAACCCAATTGTCCTTGCTTTGCTGGTGATAAGCATAATCCCTATCCGATCGGGCGATAAATCGATCCGCTCAACAACATCCGAGCCAGCTACTCACCTATCGTACCAGACCCACAACAGTTGCTCGAACTCGTCGGGCTGAACGTCGAGGGTGAAGGGACGTTCATCCGTCCCAGACGGGGGAACGTCTGCAGCAGCGCTCGCAAAGAGATCGCGAAAGACGTCCGATTCGCGTTCGAAGAAGGACTTGTGCACTCTGAACAAGGTATTTCCCGTCTTGCAGCCGCCACATGCACATATCAGCCGGATGATCTCGGACCTACGAGCTGGATCAGACCTACCAAAAATGAGACACTTCCGTCGGTGAGGTAGTACTCGGGATGTCTGGACACTCGTCCGAGGCCGCCTCCCATGTCTATCGATGGTGGAGTAGAGGGGAGGGATGGAGGGGGTTGAATACGGACGAAAGACGTCGAGTCGACCCGACGCTATCTATACCCGACCACGAGCGTCTCTTCGCGGAGAGATCCATCAGGGCGATGGGTTTAATACCGCCCTGGGGGACATCCTGTGAGGATCTCGCTTCGCGCGAGTCCACGCTCAGCAAGAGTTACTTCTGATTCGATTCAGCTTTCTCGGGTGGTCGCCCACATGTTGCCTTTCTAGCGACAAGGCGCAGTCGGCCTCTACAGCAACGCGGACCTACAAAACACCTTTTCGGAACAAATCTACAAGGCACGCTCCCTTTCAGCGACACTGCACGCGGAACTCCGGTATAAATCTGTACTACTGTAGGTCCAGTGCAAAAACTTCCGGTCGCCACGCTGGCACGAGTCATGATACAGCAGGATGTCAAAGGAAGTCAAACCCAAGCACACAGTACAGCAATTACTTAATTATAGTCGTCCTATTATCATACATCCAATATGTTTCACGACCATGCATCGAAATTCCTTCCGGCCCGGTCCGTGCCAGGACGACGCGAAAGCTCCTTTATTCTCGAAGCACCCTAAAAGTCACCTGCTCCCCTCCTTCGACCATCTCCACTACACAAACATCGCGTATCCCCATGAGCTTATAGTGGACCCCTTCTTTGATATCATTCTTTTCCACGCCGTGACTGTGTTTGTGTTCGCTGTGATGAGTGCCACCCCCTACGTGCGAGAGCGACGATGCTCACCACTGAGCAATGTGGCGTACTGCATCGTCATACAACGTTGCATCCCCTACACGGGGCCGGCATAACAGGCATCGCGTCCAATCTGGAGGAAATGCCTTCTGGGTGGACTGTTCAACAGCCTGGATCGCGCCAATGTGCTCATCGCCGACAAGCTGCCAGCGTGGTGACTCAGAAAGAGGTGCTCGCCCGATGGTAATGCAGTGATAAAAGCGAGCATGCCAGATCTATCGTTCAACATTCAGTACCCAGTGCTCACTCCTCTCAGTAGAAAGCAAGTCATACCGCATGCCTCCAGGTCATAACAAGAGCGCACCCCTCGCAAGACAAACACCTCAGTCGAGCATTACGGTAGTCAATATCATCCACCGTGGCCATATTCGGATCCAATCCACACGCATAGACGATGTAGGGAGCTTCCTCCAAGAATTGGAGTCCAAATCGGTCATGGATCGGCCCAGTGCGTTCCGAGTCGTCCCTGCAGTGGATCCATCCAAGGCTAACCCCAGCAGTACTTCCATGAACGGGGGACATCGTATCACCGTGCATTGAAACCGAGAGTACTTCGGGATGAGCAAAAGCGCCAGTGCTACCCACGTGAAATACAGCGCAAGCTAGATGCAGTTTGTCCGAAGCCATCTGGGATACTTCCGCGTGTCTGATATTGCCCAATGCCTTATCCCGATCCCCGGAAATGTTGCCTAAAGATAACCAAGAAGGGATCTTCACTAGCTCAGCAATTTCAGAATTGAGCTTCTGCATCCACCCGTCGACTAATACAGATAGCTGTGCGAACGCAGATCCAAATGATTTGTCGTCCAGTTGAGCTTTCTCAGGAGCCCTGATAATATCTCGAAAAGGAGGGAAACGAGTAAGGTCGACCGCATGTGGGAGAAGGTCGAAGGTTGGTGTATCCGGTGATGGGTGCATCACATATCTCTCGTATTCGGACACCAACCAGCGTCGACGCGGTAGGTAAAGGGTTGCATCTATTCGTTGCGATCGGAAGTTGTCCATGATCTTAACCCATTCAGGCCACATCCGGTCCCATTCTGGCATATCTATAATCAGCCCCAGCTCGAGGCGGATTCATTTTGTGGAAGCTGACCACTGTCCGTGAGAGGCTTGTATTTCTTGAAAACAGATTTGTAGGATTTTTCGATGGATTCGTCTCCAAAATGCGCAAACTCAGGCGCATACCCGCGATGCCTGAGGCGCTCGAAAATGCTATACTAGCTAGGAATTAAGACCATGGATGTTTAAGGGGATGGACTAACCTTGTTTGTCGCTCCTTCCGAAGTATCTCTAGGTCAAATCTGTGTACCCGTCCTTTCATTTGCTGCCAAGTCATACATTGGGATGCGTGCTGTTAAGACTAATTAGACAACGAGTCAAAAGAAAGAAAATAACAAATAGACCCCGTGTATAATTTCACGCTGCCCCCGCTTCTCATCTAAAAACTGTGTCTTGTCAAAGGTTGAGCGATATTCGTGCATAAACGAGTCCATCTGGTCTCTGTCAACCCACCGACCCGAATCTGAGAGGTTAGTCTAGAAGTGCATTAGTTTCGATAGTACCACCACGTACCATCCCCTACTATGCTCCAATCGTGAGGCAAAACGCCACTCTCATTGATGGTCTCATCGCAGAAACGAAGATGGCAGAGCCTGATGGTGTATGTGAACTTGAAGCCTCTGCCGAGACGTCCGCAAAACTATACCGTTCAACTCTGCAGGCTGGGCAATACCTGCGGCGCATATTCCAGAGGACCGTTTTCGCCGGTTTACCGCAGCCCTGTACCGCACTCAGGTTTCGAACACTCTGAAGAATCTGTACTCACGTGGCAACGGGTGTAAAACACGAGATTTGTGTATTCTGGTTCATCCATGTCAGCTGGGCAGTCAGGCAGACCCTCAATCTGGCGGAGGGCAGTCTTCCAGAGAAACAATGACGATTTGTGCATCAAGAGGCCTCGGAGCGACTTGCACGTACGTGCAAGGTTCAGTAGGTCCATAGGATAAATGTATGCGAAAATCTATCATTGCCAGGCGATTTAGTAAAAGAATCAAAAGGCGACAAAGGGAAATCCACGTACGATGTATAACTCGTCGAGATTCAATTGGCATAGACCTCTTTCCTCTCCTCGACGCCGCTTCTTTGGTGCCTCTGCACCCCCTCGTCGGCGTTTCTTGGTTAGTGGTGCGGAACAATCTTCTAGAGGAAGTTCGATGATATTTTCCTGTGGCGACACATCGTTGCCGTCCACCTGGCCTGACGCGATTCCGTCCCCAATTGATCTCGGGTGCACCATCGTGCAAGTTCGTGGACAGGGATGCCACGCGCATCGCGTTCCTTTTATGATGGCTGTGCCACCATCTGCATTGTCCCGTTAATCGAGTCAAGTAGATAATGTCGCCCTGGTCACTCGAAGGGCTTCGGCCTATGTGAAACCCCCGCTTCGTTCTCCCTTTGTCGTGGTCACAGAGCAAACGAAATCCAACCGACGTCATTCTTGTCCGCTGTAGTAAACACGTTCGCTCGCTCGACTTTTTAACGTTTCGGAAAGCTGGGTACCGTGGTGCAGTCTTCAACAAGGATAACTGTCTGGTAAGTGCTTATTAGTTTCGATCCCGACGCGTTTCGGTCTGCGAGTAGACAATAGCGTACAGGGATCCGCGCGTTCTGAGCTGAACACGGACGACGTGCACTGGAATTCGTCGTGGTACATGACAGGACGCCGAGGGGGAACCTCTAGGCAAACGGCCTCATCGCGAACAATTCTTGCAGCGGGCACGGAACTTTAAGATGTAGACAGAGGCTAAAGTTCACATGCAACCTCTTTTGGTATTTTTCTCAGGCCACATTTTGTCTAGTGATTGTTCTGTCTGCTACAACGGCATCCCTCAAACCCACATGCGCGTATTTTTCGACTTGGGCCCCAAACAAGGTCGAGAGGTTCTGGACCGAGATCGAGGAAGAGTTGACGTGAGCCAAGCACTTCGACACGGATAGGGACTGGAGGACTGGTCACCATGCACCCTGTTGTTCGAGGTGAAGTGGAAGTACGCACTCCGTCCTACGCGAGCATCGATTAGTTGGACTTTGATACCAAGCACACCATCCAGACTTGTAGGTTGAGTTCCCCAATATTGAAATCCTGCTTGTACAACCATTTCGTCTCGAGCCCGCTGACGAGACCGTCTTTCAAAGATGAGTCGGGAATACGATCTGAACAACTGGCATAACGGCGCCAACTCGGTGCCGTGACAGAGCCCGTTCCGATTTATTTATCCACCATGCACGTCAACTCGTACTATCATTCTTCACGCGCACGAATCACTGTTCGGTAGTGCGTGACCGGACGCATACCACCACGGGTGCATGTATGCGGGTCGAATATGACTGATCCCCTGGGGCCTACTTCTTGGTCGCCGAGGTTGGCCCTGGTTGTGGTCGTCGTGTGAGATAACGCGAAAGTCCCTGACGGTCGAGATCTCTCCGCGTGGAAGGATATCTCTTGTTCTTCTTCCAAACTCAGATGTTTTATTTCCCCTCCCCGTCTTCCCCTTCCCCACATATGCGTCCTCCACCTCATCTTCCACCAGTCCCCCGTCCAAACTGGCCTCAATTCAAAATATCTGTCATATGCGACACTGATCCCGCCCTACTTCCACCAGTAACCCCATGGCAGATTACTCCCCCGCCGCATGGTTGTCTTCTTCCGCGGCCTCATGGACCCAGTCTACAATCTCCTCGCCGCACCCTTCCCGGGATGAAACCGATGCTAAGGTCCGTTACGTGAGACACCAGGCACCACCGTCCCTCTCGAACGTTTCCCCAAGTCGATTCTGTCTCCGGACTGCGACACAACGCGCCCAAACCCGTGTATCTGTGTATGATGACATCCTACATGTGTGCTTTTCGACACTCCGAGTTCCGATCAAGAACGCGGAGTTAATGATCATAAATCAACTCATGCCAAATACGACCCACACAGAGGTCTCATCAAATGTTTCACTGCCATACAAACACACCACCTTCCTTGATGGAAGACCGACAGGTTACAGTACATATTACATACACCATGACTCAGTTCCTGAGAGATAACTGCCCCCCACGAAACAGAAAACAAGCATAAATACACAAAAAAAAATGTTCGCAACTGGAATCATTGAACGAACGCAGTCTGCGGACCGCGTCCTCACCTGCCCTTGCCCTATATTCAAATCTGATGAGTATTCGGGTATAAGGATGAGATCACGCGAACCTTGTGGGCGGTACCGCCTCCTCCATTCTGGTAGTATTCGTGAGCGGGTACCGTCGCACAAACGTTGCTTTGGCTCACCTGCGATGGGACATTTTGGGGTACATCTGAAGGCACACCCAACTTTGTTTTCTTGGGGTTCGGGTGCTTGACAGTGACGACGTTAGGGTGAACTGAATTGTCGCCCGCAGCATGACCACCGTTGTTCATGGTTTGACCCTCCAGTCTGACGGTCTGGTCGTTCGAATGAAGGGTCAGATCAAACAACTCTGCTACGAGCTCATTCATGAGGTCGTCAGGGACACTAGCAGTGGTGGGTGTCTTGACCCCGCGTTCGGAAGCACTGAGGAGCAGCCGCTCCCGCGCGCTGGCCAGTTTGAGCACCGTCTCCATGGTCAATATCCTTCCCTCTTCGGGGGAAGGAAGCGTCGGGCTCCTACATAGAGAGACGTACGACGGGAGTAGCAGCTCATGGTCGATTGCATATTGCTTGTACGTCGTAATCTTCTCGATGGGCTCGAGGTTGAACATTTCGAGATGGCGGATGGCGAGATTTCTGATCTCATGAAACTGCCAGAGTGTGGCGAGGCGTAGTATCGTCAGCCATGTTTTTTTGTCTTGCTTTGAATACGAGTAGCGCCTCGGTGAGTCAAGTCAGTACCACTGCGCGATCGCTGGCGATGCAACTCACGGATTATACCACACCCATACGAACTGGGCAAACTCGTCTGCTTTAGCATCACGGATGGTATATGGGCAATCGATCGACCCATCCTCCCCTTCAGTCAAAGGATTCAATCGGGCTCTAAAATACTCGGATTCCCTCTCAAAAAAGTGTCGGTGTAGGCGGAACACCGTGTTCTCGACCTGACGCCGAACTTGTCAGCATGACTCGACATGACATGGAGCGGGAACAACGTCACCATGAAACATATATTGCCATCGCGGAGGTAATACTCCTCGTGCTTTTCCATAGCGCCAACGCCGAGATTTGTGGACATGCTTTCAATCAGGGGAGATCGGGGTTGTCGTCGGGAGGGGACGATGGGATGAAGGAGGACCAATTGAGAGGCTTTTTATGTACATGACCATCATGGTTCTTTACGACGAACGATTAGGTTTGTTTTCCCAAGGTGATCTCTTGCGCCCTCCTCGTGGTGCGTCCGACTTCCTTCTTGGTTTCCCCGAATACGTGCGTGACTGCACAGCATCCACAGCAACGTGGACCTACAAAGGTCTTATCAGCACTCATGATCAGGTCCTCAGAGTATTTTGGTCTGATACTCCTTTGTCACGCCACCGACATTTCAAAACGACACAAGGCGTGTTTTACTTCCGTGGATCATACAAGGACCGCGTCGTCTTACAATAGCACCATCGCGGGCATATCGCTGGCACATCAGCGTTATAGTATTGTGGAAGATCGTATCAAGAACACCAGGTTACTCCAGAAGTAATGTTTTTGTGATGGAACGATAACCCGTAGCCCACCCGGAAAGATCGCAACAGGAAGATCAGTTGGTTTTCCCCCCTCGGCCACGCCCAGTTGCAGTTTTCGTCTTCTTGTTTCTCCCCCCTGCATTGAGTCGTTAGATAGCCGCAGAGTAACCCTAGCGCAATGAAACGTACCTTGCTTGGTGCCGGCTTCACCACCCCCAACATCAGAAGCAGTACTCGCAACATCGTTATCCTTGCCCGATTCATTTTTTTCAGTGTCATTCACGTTATCTTTAGATTCAGCAGTCACATCGTTATTAAGTTCACTTGATGGTACAACAGGTTGGCTAATCGAAACATCATTAGAACCACGAGCCGAACCCGCCTATGAGAATTTTTGAATGAGCAGCTGTCAGAACAGAACAACTGAGCAACTCGCCGAAGACAAAGGCTCACCCGCTCCAGACTTGGGGGACATGAATGAAGCAATACTACTTGGACCCAGTGGCGCCGTCCCTTTGTTGTCCCCTGCCTTGTCCGGTGGTGGGGGTGGAGGGAAAATTGGCGCCGCCTGTGCCGCTGTGGCCGGGGGCGCCTGTACCCGTGGTTCTTGTGGGGCCGCTGTTTGCGTTACCGGTATTGGTGTTGGTGGTGTTGCCGGTGTTGCCGTTGCCGACGCCTGATGCGAGATGGCAGAGGTGAACGAAGGCATAGAGTCAACCGAAGAACCCCTGGGATCAGCTGCCGACCCACCATTAGCTCGAGATGCGGAAGCACCGTTAGCGTTTGGAGGGTTGCCGGGGGGAGCTGGTTTGAGCTTGGGGACACCGTTCAATGGGCCGTTGGTGCCGTTGGCAGGAGAAGTTACAGTAGAGGGAGACGTAGGACGGGAACCGAGATTGAAGATTCCCCGAATCAGAACCTCCACCTCCCCGTCTTCAAAGTCCTCAAAGGTAGGAGAACGGACGCCACTTTCAGAAGCCTGCTGACGCATTCGCTCACGCGCCTCCGCAATGCGGAGGACGGTCTCCATTCCAAGCTTCATACCTTCTGTGAAGGACAGAGGCTTGTCCCTCTTGCAGACAGTAATGTAAGCGGGAAGGAGGTAGAGACGACTGATGCTGTTGTCGTGATAGATGGAGATCTTCTCTACAGACTCGATCTCGATTTTTTCGAGCTCCCGGACAGCCAACTCTTTGACGCTATCAAAGGTCCAGCGGTTGGCGAGCTTGAGAATACTGAGCCATGTCTCAAGCGGGGCCTCGTACACCGAGTATTTACTGTCCGTCGTGAGCAAACAATCGAAGAGCACCCGATCATGGGATGCGGCGGACTTACGGGTTATAGAATACCCAGAGGAACCGTGCAAAATCTTCACTCTTGACGTCTTCCAGAGTGTATGCGTTATGATCCGTCGAACCGGGTACATCGTCGCTGTTGCTATTCGAGTTGTTGTTGTTGAATTTCTGGCGGAAAAACAGAGACTCGCGCTCGAAAAAATAACTATGTATGCGGTAGAGGTGGTTTTCGACCTGTGGACACACATTAGCGCCCGGAGGAGAGCGACGAAAACGTCGAGACCGACCAAAACAGTCATATCACCCCCACGCAGATAGAAATCCTTGTGGTGGACGACGCGAGAAACACCGTGCGAGGAGTCGGGACCGACCATGATGGACTCTGCCAGAGAGATGAGGGAGGGCGGTGGAAAAAGAGAGGACTTCGGCTCCAAGGGAAATTTTCGAAGGAAGTCAAGATATACGTTTCCTAATTCCAGCGTTGGCAATCACGTTTGGTTTCGGCTACACGTGTTGGCGACACGTTGCCCATCGTCTTCCTCCCTCTTATTAATACTTATACATTTTCCAGTTCATCACCAGCCTGCACCTCCGTTGCGTAAACGTGCTCATTGTCTGGAACACCGCCCGGATGGTGTGCTAGTCGGCACGTCTCGACCAGCATGAGGCATTCAATTCCTGTCAAATTTTCGCAGTATCTCAGGCGCGGAACTCGGACGACTCGCACCGCTGGGAAAGAGGCATCAGCGTCTCTTCAAAGTCACGCCACGCTCATCGTTTGTGGGGCCCGGTGTGCCCAGGTTCAAGGGCATTAGAGCATGGCCGGTGACCATTGATCTGATGGTACGATAACAGATCTGTGTATTGTCCTAATCAGAACACGCGGGTACCTGCCAGTGTGGATTCGACCGTTCGAGGCGGCGCCAGAAGGCAGCGCTTCCGCACTCCTAACTGCGGCGTTGGCAGCGATACGCCAGCGTCGACACCGCTATCAGATCCACGCGTCAGCTGCGTGTACCGTGATTTGAAATACAGTCATCATCCTTGCTCCATTCTATTTCGTGTTGCGTCGCACAACCTCATTACCAGATAACTACAAGCGCAAACGAGGCCTAGAAACTTCTGCCGCTCGAGTAGACGTAAGTAACATCGTTTGAATCACGAATTAGCCCGCTAAGCCTGCTTCCTCGGACCCATTTTTCGGAACATCGACGTCATTTAGCCTTTGCCACGATCTGTGAGCAGGTTAACATCAACGCTAGCCTGCCTCTTGCCTGTGCAAGTGAATAGGAATGGAGTATGTAGCGACGGACAACAGTCTGGACTGGCCTGGAATCCGCAACATGCGCTTTATCACGGGCGTAAAATCCAACGTTGTCGCCGATCTCGTAAGTCACAGGTGAGATTACCGTAGCTCTTGTCAAGCTCTCTCGCACAAGAGCCACGTCAGTGCCATCTCTGGGCCAACAATCTTAAGGTTACGGTTTCCAAGGGTCACGGTTCAATATCGTACTGACAGGCGGTCCCCAATCTGCCGGAGTCCTGCGGAACTGTCCGTACGGCACGGTTCTGACAGCGCACTTGTGGAGTCCGTCAAATGCGCACATTCGTGCCAATTTCACGACAGGAAACCACATGTCAACGGTTGGGCACGACTGAAGACCATGGTGTACGGGATATGTATTCAAAGTCTACGAATGAGAATCATCAACTTTACTCATAAAAAACACCCCGAGAAAGTGTGCATGAATTCTTTTTTCTTTTTGTTTTCATCCCACCCAGGTGAAAGGGATCGGTATCGTTTGACCCCTCTGCGTCTTCGGCTACAGGGGAGTGCAAGCATGTCTCGGAATACCCCGGACTGTTTTTCCACGGACTGTCGAGGCAGACAGCTACCCGGATGGTCATTAGAGTCATCTCTCTTGACCTGGTCCATCCTGGCTCACAGTTCTGTTGACCTGAATTCTACGTCGTTGTGAACACGGGTATATCCCGACTATAGGCACCATGGAGTGCCACGAGGCCGAGTAGCAAAGGCCGAGCTCCGAGGAAGACTCTGATACAATGGTAGTAATCAGTCCGTGTCAAGCCATGTGTCACATAACCATGCGCCCAAAGGTACATATAACATAACGATCAGATGCAGTTTCAGCTTCGTAGCACGTTCAATGCCCTCTGTCTGAAAAGGTGGTCTACCTCGGACGATACGAAACCCCCCCGGCACACCGCTCGCAGACGGTCCCGTCGCCGGGTGCAGACGATAGAAGATAACAAGACCCTGAGCAAGGCCCTTTTTTCTGTGCAGGATGGCCCCATCGAAACCGTCGACCATGGCAAGTTCATTGGAATCACTCGAGGAGGTATATGCCCTCTGGAATCTGGATACTGCTCTTTTTCTGACGTATCAAGTGCGGTTTAGAAATTCAGAAAAGTCGAACAAGCGAACAAGCGGAGAGTACTCGACGAACCTAGGCTGTCGCAGATTCCGGAACTGGTGGACCCGTTAACAGAACCAAAAAGATACCATAACAGGCCGGGGATCTCGGTGAGTCGATTTGGCAAGGTAGTGATCCCGTCGTCGAGGCTTGTCCACTTTCTGACACCCACCAGCAAGAAGGGCAAGGATACGACGGTCGGCATTCACCGGCACGGTCACCTCTGTTTGCTGCAGCATCCAAATCAACATTTTACCATACCTTGGCCAACGTGAGTTGCCATTGTCTCCACAGGGTTCCATATGACGCAGACCGGTCGTTTCCAGCCCCAAAGTGTCGATTCTTTCGTTTCGACGAGTGTTGAGCAAGGAACGCGATCTATTGAGGAACGGAACGATATCCAGGTTGAGAGAGTAGTCGGGCGTCAAACTATTCCCAGAACTATGGGCGCGCTGCTACCACGACGGCTAATGCGCATGCAGTCACAACTCGGCCACGTCACCATCAACAGGTGTACAGTCGTTGACGTTTCGGTCGAGACAACCGAGTCGTCGCATCTTTTTCCCAACTCGCAAACGTCAACTGCATACGCTACGAGACCGTCGCGACCGCGCACAGCTACCACGGATATTGTAATGTCGCACTGGAGTTTGGTGGAACGCGCCAAGGACTTTGGGCGCAAACTGCGACGAAAAAGTAGGGCGGTACACCCGTAGTTTCGGGTTGGGTTACAGTGGTGTTCCATAGTAAGACCTTCGTTGTTGCCAAGGTGCCTGGCGTCCCTTTTTTGTTGGAATTGGACCAGATGCTAGTAGATGCTTACTCGAGCGTCTTCTATGTCCATCTACACTCCACGCATAACATTATCGCCTTTTATATGGTGCTTCTAGATGGCCGAATCGTTGATATGACGGTCGAACTGAAGCGAAATGAACCTGTGTCGGCTCGAATGCGTTGAGCGAGGGGTATGGAATGTATAGATAGAGTGACTCGGCCCTTGGCGCGAGCTTGTTTGGTTTGCTTTACGTCTCGGATGGGTCACGTCCTGTTTTGGGAAACTCACAATTACATGCGCTGTTCCGTCATACGCCGCCTCGCATAAAGGCGCAGTGGAGATAATAACATGGATATCCTTAACTCTCCCTCGTACTTGCTAACGAGATGTACAATTCTTCTCGACTCCTCGTCGATAAGTGCACCCCTCGCGACAAGTATGCGAGGACACACGTCCCTCTGAGCACCTCGCTCTGCCCAAGCGCCGACGACTCCTTCGTCACCACGGTGCGCCGCACAATCCACTGGTTTCTCCAACTTGCACAAACTAATGGTTCAACAGCAAACTCTGTCGCCTAGTGTGGCAAGGCGCCGCGCATATTCATCCTCTGACTCGCCGGGGTGGAAGCTCCTTCCAACACCCATACGACCCACGTTCCGGCCTCGCGATTACGAATTGCCGACCTGTGTAGAGGATGACGACGGGGCAGATACCCACACCGTCCATCTCAAAGTTCTCCGTCGCTCTCTCAAAGACGTCGAGTTCGATCCATCATGTCTCGATTGCCTCGACCAACAAACACTTCTATCACCTACCGAAACCTACTCAGAGATATGTTATACCGAAGCTACACACGACCAGATACCCGTACCCATGCTACAACCTCTGCAGCCACGCATACGGAAGGGCACCGCATATTATGATAGGACTGCGATGAGCGACGAGGATCCTTACCACGATTGGGATGAAAACATGTCCGTCAGATGGCAACGGCCTTCACGAAAGCAGGTTCGTGAACATATATTGATCTGCATCACTCATGCTGATCGTTCATTTAGGTTCCTCCTGTCCCTCCAATTCCCGAGCATCTGAAGAAACCCAGGGACCCTGAGCCACGATCAAGCTATCAGCAGACCGTGCTCGCCGACCTTGAGACTCGTCTCCTCCGAGTCTCCATCAACCCGGCCGATTCCGTACATTATTTCCCAGTCCCATCGCAAAGGCGAAGTGAGGAGTCTGGAAAGACTTCGTTGGACTCCCCATCGGTCGTTTCGACGTCATCAAAATGCTCGCCCACCAAGACTGGCGGGCCATTCGGACGATTGAGTAACGCCCTCAACCGTTCCCGCGTGAAATCGAGAACTTGAGTTCGGATCATGTTTTCCATCTCTGTCATTCTCACACGCATCTACACCCCCATTACGTTCCTTACTTTTTATCAGCGCATCATTCCAACGTTATCATGTTGTTGTTTCGAGGCATTCCTCCATAGTATACCTTACTGTATCCCTCCTAGGTTTGTCTGTACGACCGTTTTCTTGAGGACAAATTGAGTCCGTAGTTGACACGGCTGGTCTCCCAAGCATCTCGCGTATCTGATCATTGCGCCACTCGAGGCTCGCGTCCACATTGAACAAGGTTTAATTATCGAAGCACAGCTGTCGTCGAGTCAAGTTACCATGAGAACGTATGATTAATTGATGGTAGCCAGGAAGGTTGGTAAAAATGTCACATCTCAGAGCTGTCTTCATAAGTACCTGCGGATGGAGCCCAGTTGAAATGATAGTCACCGTCGGGATGATTGCCGAGCGCACGGAGGGGTCTCGTGCGCGTGATCCTGTTCCGGAATGTGAACAAGACATGTGAAATCTTTTGATAAATATTCTGGTCGGGAGAGGGCGCATGGTGTATCTGCAGGAATGGAGCAGTGCAAACTAATTGAATAATCTGCGATTGGCTGGACCAAATTGTGGCAGTGCTGCACGAGAACGAAGAGAAGCCAGCTCGGTAACAGTAAGGAGTAAAGGAATACGAGTAGTAAGCTGTCAATTACGATTGCGCGGCGACGTTATCCAAACAAATGAATGTGTTTTTAACTTCGTCGTCATGCGTTTTCGGATTTATTACCTCTCAGTGTTCGAGGCCGGCCTACGTACCGCAGTAGATTGTACAAGCACAATGATTGCAAGGACAAAGGCCCAACAACTGCAAATCCCATCGGATGGACCTCGATCATAACGCTCGAGTTTGGCAGTTCATGCCAATGACGGAATGATAAGAATAACTGAGACCGTTATCGGACCGATCTGTGAAGAAGACAAGGTTGGTCGGTGATGCGCACTCTCGCAAGCGTGATCGAGGCGAGCTTCGAAACTCGTATTATACGTCATGTAAATGGCGCGTTGCCGTAGTGAGAGGGCTGCGTGGGCTGGCGGTAGCCAGGCGCAAAGCGTGCCAAAATGGTTATATACATAGTGAGGGCGGGGCGTCGGGTTCGATGTCGGCACACATGAACGTGTTCGAGGTACCACGGCAGAGAGTGAAGTAATCGTGATTCGCCTATGGGATTAAAGGAGATGTTTGTAGTATCCAAAGATTTGAACCAGCTCGTTTCGTTACGTCCGGAGAACGGATGGTGTTTTCTGGTCGGGCGACATGAGAGGTACGTGACGTTAAGCCGTGCTTGGGCTGGACGACCGTAACACGCAAGTAAGGCCCCTGCCCGCTCTTCGAAGCAACCAGATCACGAAACCTAGAGATATGACCTCATTTGCGCGTTCATAGTGCGTACGATACATAACCCGTTCGAGGCCCGTTAATGTTATGTCTCGCTCCAGGTCTTCGAAGAAGCGGTCTGTCCAAGGAGTTGATCGGTTTTCCGTCCGAGCCGGCCACACGGCGTTGTCATGCTGATTCACAAAAGTCCTCCTTTTCGTTGCGCAATCTGGTATACGTAGTTTCAGCATACGTCACCTTGAGTAACACTTACAATTGAGTGACTGGATGGCTATCCCTCCACCAGAAACGTCAGGGAAAAGATTGGGAAACGATGAACGGTGAGAGTGAAGTCCACCTCGATACTGTGCTGAGGGCGTGTTCAAGTTGAACATCTTGCGTGTATCGCCCTGCGGGCCCTTCACCTTCCCATTACTGTAAAACTTGAAGCTACTGAAGTCTTTGAGCTTGAGGCCTTCGTATTTGCTGTTGAGCTTTGCCGTCCGCTCTTCGCTGCTCTGAATGGTGGCTTCAATGTCCGCATTGACAAGCATGCTAGCAATGGGGATCTTAATGACATCGCCGGCACGCATGATGAATACTCACTTTTCGGAGGAGTTGCACACCTTCTCTGCACCGTTGCTGTCTACCCTGCTGAATGGCAAGCTGGTCAATACGAAGCTTTCACGCAGCGTGATCGAAAAGTAACGAAGCGGAACACATGCACTTGCTTAGTCTGTCCAGTTTGGCGAGCACAGTCCGTAGCCTGCAAGTCAGCTTGTGGATTCCTAGTCCTGTGGTGAGCACATTCCGTGTTTGTTGATCGGCAATAAGAAATCTCACCAATAATTGTCGTAGGGGATGGCAATATCTGCGGTTGTCAAGTTGATGCGAATACCTCTAGCGCGGGTAGTCACCAAAAGGGTGAACTTGGCAGTATCCGGTTCATTGTACTTATCCATTGCGACCATCCAGTCGTCGCGTACAGATCATCGAAGACACGCACCGAGGTTTCGGATCTCGCGGAAATTGGAATGATTTGCGTGTCCAAGCAGACCGAAGTATCTCTTGTAGTTCTCCGTAAATATACTATCGAACAATGGCAGTCATTGTTCCCCACAAGTTTATGATGCAACTATGACATGGTATCTGGCTTTGAAACACACCCACCAAAGGAGACGGCCCACCCCAAGACATGAAGCTTTGAAGAACTAGCGGAATAAGATGTGTAGCTTAGTCAGCTGTGGGCCTCAGTGAACGACTGCTTGTTCAGACCAATACGTGTTCGACAGACCCCCAATTCTTGTCATGACTCAGTCCAACGTTGACGATATACCGAACAGCACTGAGCTTGTATTCCTGGTGGAGTCACATGAAAGTTCATGCAAAATGTGGTTCCATCATTAGTACATGCCATTGTTCGCGACATTTGATAGTATATTTACGGAGAACAATGGAAATGCCAGCCAGATCGGTGGACTCGACAGATGGGCCTGTGGATCAATCGTTGTCCATCGATTGTGCGTGCTCCGTTGGTGATACTTAAGGCTGGCTCGTCAAACGGTTTGGTCCAACAACTGACAGCATGCCCCTCGAGAGTCTCCCAGATCGCTTCGACCCTACCACTCATCAAGAGCTCGATAGCGTGGTCCAGAGGCTCTTCTCGAATAGTTTCGGTGACGTGTCCAACCTAAGCACTGGCATTCAACATTGCGTGCTCCTTCACTTTATCATTGCAAACTCTAACGGTGACTTGGACACAAAGCACCAAGACCTCCAGCAAGCACAAGAACTGCTCAACACCCATGGAGAGTTACAAGAGATGCTACGGTCTGCTTGGAAG
>JBBPQE010000176.1:0-40326 GCA_038092335.1 Boletus vinaceobasis | reverse complement strand
TGGAGTGTAGTACACGACCGTTGCTTACCTTGATGGCAAGGCCAGATGTATGGTGACTGAGAAAGTGAATATCTATGCCATCTCTGTCATGGGTGGCGGCTATCTGAGAAAGTCCGCTCAATGCCTCGCAAGCCTTTAAAACCACGTTTAATATGCTACGTGACCGAAACTATCAGATTAGCACGCACCTGCTCCCAACGGTGATCATGCAACATGGACCCCGAGTCGTCCATGATAAACACTGTATTGTATGCACGTAGCATCTCCAGTGGATTTTCCTTTGATTTGCGATGCACCGGAGCAGGGTAGCGAGAGCCAGAAGGTACTAATGCCATAGTTTCAGAGGTTCTGGCCTTCTAGACGATATCGGTCCTGAACTTGTCCCACATGGTCTGCTATATACTGGGTCGATGGTCCCGGTCCGCTTTGAGCCTGAGGCTGTTTCCCTGCCACACACATAGCATCAGCCGCACATGTCCAAAGGAAATACTGATCAGAAGTGGACGCTTGGATCGGAGGTCGACTGGGAAGCAACTCATTCTCATTGGATTACCAAGGTCAGCGGTTCCGCATTCTCTCTTTCCTGTGCATTTTGTTCCTTGAGTTCGAAGCTGGTTTTCTCCAAGGGCTGACCGGTCGACCGCCGACCTGTAAAATGAACTAATCAGTCGTAGCGCTTAAATGACGGGACCGATACTCATGATCACACGATCAGCACGGGCTCACTCAATAAAGCCAAACAGTGACAGCACTTACTATTGCTCAAGCTCAAGTGTTCAAGCGCTCACATATGTAGCACAGCTCTCGCCCAAGTTAGCATTCGTCACTGACTTAGTACTTAATGTCAGTCAGCACCACTTGCCAGCCCAGGTCTGAGAACGCCAAACGTTTCATTTTGTCGTGAACGGCTCCCTACGGCCTCCAGAGCAGAAGAAGTGGCATGACAGGTCTCCATGCGTTCTCCCTTGTTTTTTCTTCCATTTCGGACCCGGTAGCCTGAGGAGATTTTACCTTGCGGCCGCTTGGCCACGAAACGCGATGCACTGATCTGCAAGTCGGCCATGGGTTAGCCGAGGTCTAAGATTGCAAGGTTTCGTGCCGTAAGACACTTCGAGATCGGTTAGATGCTCATCAGCCAACTTGAATGAGAGGGCTCAAAGGGAGCTCACTACTGCGACAGATTTATTCAACGGTCGTGAAGCGATAACGTTACTCGTCTGCTTTGCATTTCAGAAGGATGCGGCGGCGGAGCAATTGATCAAATGTTGGATAGAGGCAGGTGTAATCGGTGGTGTGGGGGCGGGACATTGGGGAACACTGGTTTCGATGGGGGCCAAGCCAAGAATTGGGTGAGACATACGAAGCGCTTGTGGCAGACAGGACTGCCCCGTGCTTGTTCTTCTGAACCCCTGAAAAGTCTGAGGTTTACTAACAAAGCGCAATGGCAGATCAGTGACAGATGACTACTGTGTGGCAGGAATTCGGCAGTGTTCGGGCACTGTAGCCAATTCCGTGTGATTGTCAAACAAAGAAATGACTTGCGGCGCTAGTACCGGCGGGTCTCCACAAACGTTCTTACCAGGAGCCAGCGCACCAGCTCTTCATGACATCATACATTGTCATCAGAATTGCCCTAGCACTAAACGTAAACAGTTGCACCGCAATGGAGTTTGTCCACAATCAACACAAGGTCGGAGCGTGCTCTGTGCAGGATCCCGGAACTCGCAACTCATCCGACAGCCTGACGTCGGTTTTATATATATCAAACCTTCACATTTCAACTGTCGCAATACCAACTTGCCGGCCCAGCAATATTTCCATCGACAGATTTCTGCCTTGTAGGGAACCAGGGACATGTAACCAATTGAGCTTTTGGATCAATGAGTAAAAGTGACTCACCACATCATGCTCAGGCCAGCCCAGTGCCATACCACGAAACTCCAATGGAGCACATCCGTCACAGCAGTATCAACTGCGGAAGGATCTGTTCCGATATGAAGGCTGTTCCGACCATTTACAAATAACTTCAATTAGTCAACCTAAATTGAGGGGATGACAGTCGGGCAGGCATCACAGCTGATCCAGGATGAACTGCACGTCTTTCCAAGTGGAGAGTACTTGGCGAGTAAGGGGCAGCCAATAGATCTCGATCATTCACCGTACGAGATTAGTAGGTATATATGAGGAAGAGCTTAGACAGATTACAGTCCTCACCATCTTGCTTGAAGACTATAGAGTCATCACTGCAATGAGAATCGATTGATTGCGATCATCATCTCCGTATTCGCTGTTGTATTTGGCCACGATCAAACAATCGAGTTAGGTTATCCAACCAATGGTTCAGCGCCAGCCCTCAAAAGAGGGAAGAATCTGATTGCTGAAGTCATCCTTCCCGTCGGTGATATGCCCACAGGAACATAGCTTATAGCCACTTACTTTTGTCAAGCTTCGATGGTTTCTTCCGTTCAAGTTAGCATAGCTCTGTCAGTGGTCCATTGTTCGAGAATGTGTCCACAGCCTCAGCCTCAGCTCGGCGATGTGTTATACGCTGCCATGGGATCCTGTTACCCCGAAGCCAGACTATAGGATACATCCAGAATTTTAGTGTGAAAGTTTCGTGGTAAAGGGCTTGCGATATTTACCCTTGACAATGTATGTCTGCGTGATATCTAAATCCAAACCACAACCCACTAAAAAGTCGGAGGCGGGCCCAGCACAGCTGCTCGAATACAGAAATGCTTCATTAAAATCGAATGAGAGTATAGGAGAAAGTTTGACTCAGCGCCTGAACGTGTAATTTCCGTTGTTGCCGGTGCAGTGTGCAGTACGCGGACTTCATAGCACAAGACAAAAGGGATCATTATTTGTACTTGTTGAATGCGGAAGCTGTTAGCAAACAACCCAGAATATACTAGGAAGACAGGCAGAACTGCATGACCGCACTCGAATCGATCCACGTACAATGGTAAATTCATACGTCCTAGCACGCGAGCAGTGCTGATTATTATTACAGACAGTATGCTCGTACTATCTACGTGGCGCCTGCAAGTATGGAGATCGATGTCGGAACGAACACCCAGTTACCTCAGGGAACTTTGGCAGTTGGTATACCAGTGACTTGCATCATCCTAACGAGCTAACGTCGCCCTGCAGACCAGACTTGGACTTCCAGTAATAACCGACTCGCAGTTCCGTACACGTGAGTCGCATTTGAAGTCTCTTCTCCTGCAGACCATTGAGTACCCCTCAGACTAGAGACGGTGACGGCCGACGTTACTCCTCTCAAGGAGAAGCCACTATGGCCACTTTCTTCCTATGGTCCCGCAAAATATGAGCAAGTCGTTATCAATGGGCTGGATGAATCGCCCGAAGAATTGCGTCTGAAGGCAGTCACCGCCCTCAAAGCTGGCACGACTGATGAATATGTACGTCGCCCTTCACTGCATTCTACACACAACTAACTTGTGATCAGGCCAAGTATGAAACAGATCACACTGCAGCTGCAGACCAGGTGTATGCGAACGCGCGGAACAACGTTAGACAGCTGTATGAGCAAGCACTGAAGGTCAGTGCTCAAGCCCAAGCCTCTGCACCTACTGCCAGTCCCTCGATGCCTGAATCGACGACGTCCGCGCCATCTGCCTTTGGGGCGAGTTCAATGCCGTCTGCGTTTGGAGGGGCAACTATGACGGCATTTGGCAAGTCAGCATTCGGGCAACCAGCCTTTGGCCAAACCGGTTTTGGGGGTTCAGCCAGTGGCACTTCTGCATTCAGCCAAGGAGCCCAGGGAACATCGGCTTCCGGGACCCCTGCGCCGCCTGTATCGGCATTTGGCCAACCCCGTCAGACCACGTCGGCTTTTGGTCAAACCACCCAGACTACATCTGCATTCGGTCAAACCACTCAAACTACATCTGCATTCGGTCAACCAACTCAGCCGAGCTCTGTGTTCGGCCAGCCCTCTGCATTTGGCGCGACGGCTCAACCTACGTCCGCGTTCGCACAGCCTTCAACGCAACCCACGTCTGTATTTGGGAAACCATCACAACCAACATCAGTTTTTGTACAGTCACCTCCGCCAACTTCAGCATTCAGCCAGCCTTCACAGCACACGTCCGCTTTTGCACAACCCGCACAACATACATCAGCCTTTTCCCAGCCCTCCCAGCCAGCTTTTGGGCAATCGACTCTCATCAAACCCGCAACGGGTGCATTTGGCGGGGCCGGAGGTGGTGGATTCTCCGCGTTTGCATCCCAACCGTCGACTTTCACTTCGGCTGCCGCTCCAGGCGATCCAGCTACAGGCACGGCGCCCGGTCCGTCTGCGTTTGGGTCTACACCCCCGGTTCAAAGTGCTTTTGGTATCACCCCATCCGCGCCGAAATCTGTGTTCGGAACAAATCAACCATCCCCGTTCGGATCTTTTTCGCTCAGCAACACTCTGTCCGTTCCTGCTATGCCGTCGCCTGCGTCTGCTGTTGGTGGTAGCCCTTCTGCTTCTTCGCCGATGACGGTCACACCATCTAGTGAGAAACCTGCATCAGGCATACCTGACTTTGCTAGCGCAAAACTAGTGGCGAGAATGAGGCCTGGTGCTGATCGCTACCTCGCCCTCCTTCCTAACGATTACAGCGAGATGATACCCGGTGACGTCAAGGCAGCTTTCACCGGCGCAAAGTTTGAGTGGGGTAAAATTCCGGACTGGATACCACCCGAGGAAGTCCGGTAGTGCGAGGTTCTTGCAGATCTGCGGGGAGCCATCTGGACTGCATATTGTTACATTTTTACAGTGTATTTTTACATACTTTTGTGGACTACTCTAACAAAACACTCAAGTATCCCGATGAGGAAGGTAGTGTTTCAGTTGAAAAGGCTTGCAGGCCGTGACGATTATGTATAGTTGATTATCAAGTCTCCCAACGATTTGGTCAGTCACAAAGATTTGATCTTGGGTAGCCGACTCAATTGTCGGGATCTTCTCGATAATACATACATTCTTGACATCGACCCTGTACGAATACGTCTAGCACTTCATGTCCGCCCCAGAGCCCACCGTTTCCGATACCACCCCAACCCTTGAACAGGACCTAGTACCTTTCATCAAGTTTCCACCCTTTCCTGAACCACCGCCAGGCGTGACAATCATGCCTTTCAAGAACTTCAAACCTCGTGGTATCCAACTCTTTTCTGAGCCTAAACAAGAGGGGGACGATGCAATGGAGGATGAAGACGCCGAGCTCGACGCGCTCGGTATCCCGACCGTCGAACTTCGTGTCAAGCACACAACGGACGAATGCAAGAGCGCCCCACGAAAAAAACGCAAGAAGAAGAAAGCCGCCGCGACACTAGCCGCCGCTCCTGTCAAAAAGCTACCCTGGTACGAGGAATGGGGGGAAGGTGAAGATCTGAGGATGACGAAGGTACGATATGACCAGTGAGTCGTTCGTTTTTCTTTTCTTTTCTGTTTTCGACTGGGCGTATGTGCGATGGTGACATTTGCTTTTGATCAGGAGTACTTCGCCTGCCGACCGGTTCTTCCAGTCCGCATACGATTTTCGTACTGGGCGGCCGTGGCCACCTATCGCATCTGGCTTGAACAATCTGTGGGATCAGGTATTGTTTCCGTGCAATTGATATCACGTCGACTGAACGAGTTATCGCAAGTTCCGTTTGTTCACCGGGTTGCTTGTCAATCCCTCTGTGTTCCGCAAGAATGGCGCGAAGAAAATCGCTCGCGCTGAATCCCCTGATTTCGTATCTGATGATGAAGATGATCTTGCCATGAACGATGGGGGTGGTGCTACCGCCGAAGATACGCGACCTACGAAACGCCAGCGGTCAGGTGAAGGCCCTGATGTCGACGACGAGGACCCTCAAAAGTTGGACGAAGAAATCAGGGAAGAAAAGATCTCAATTTTCCTGAGCGACCCAGAGAAAGCGGTCCGAATGTTCCTCTCCTCTTACATGCGCGAACATGGTCTCATCTGGTATGTCGAGTTCTCGGTGGTTGCGCGTTACGATTGTTTGATTTCCCCCCCCCTCTTTCTTCATCGGGTCAAGGACGGAGCGCAACTTGATTTACACACCTCGCCTTATCTATTTCTTCCTTGCTTTCGTTCTTCGCAACCATGTCCTGCTGGAACCCACATACCAGCGCGGTTTGAAGCGGGCCCTAGCGACGATTGAATGGGCCAAGAAAGAACTTCCTCTGACACACAAGGTGGGGCAATCCATTCCCGACGCATTCAACGAAGCATGTAGAGAGTGCTTTGGACGACAAGGAGGAATAAACTGGTCAGTTGTAAATGCAACGACTACCACAACGGAGCAAAAAGGCAGGGAAACGATATTTATCTACGAACCATTTTCTCATCCTATACTTTAGATGCGAGTATCACCGTAACTGATATCTCCAATGGTGTCAAGACCAACATTGCACTTCCTACGGAGGCTCAGATGCAGCTCAAAGACGCGATCGAGGACAATGTTGACGTGGAGGTTTCGTCTTCCACGGTTGTGTCTCCGATCAGCGAGGATGCTACAGGCGAAAATCCTAGTGGTTGGGGGAACGGATCGGGCAATGGATGGGGCGAGGGATGGGGCGACGAGGGCTCGTGGAACGACAGTGCGTGGGCCCAAAGTGGAGCCGGGGACGATGAAATGCAGGAGGGACGAGGAACGAATGGCGAGGCTGTGATGAATCCCGGTGCTGACACCAAGTGGGCCGACTGCGATCCTTCCTGGAGTCGTGATCCGGCATCGCTGTTTTCACTCCTCGGGCCAAGTGCCTTCCCACTGACTCATACGACGGGCATCGTGGAGTGCTCAACGCGTCGTGTTTCCGCTATCCACTTTCCTGCTAACCACCCAGAGGGCGTACCCCCGCCTTCTCTTCAAGGAAGCCTCGGCAGAGTGACAACGGAAGCCAGCGAGAGACACGAGTGGGCACCTTCAGCGTGCGGCGTCGAGGCAGAGCTCGAGGCACGTTTCGCTAAAGTCATACTTGAACCATGGGGCCGCGAGGAGGGGGATATATCTAGACCAGAAATCTGGGCCACGTCTCGCGGACCTGCGATCGATCCCAGCAATCCCTCGAAGGCGCCCATTGACACTGCAGGTACCGCCGCATGCAAACCCCACAACCCTCTCACAGACAACATCACGCTTCTCGTGGAACCGTCGCTCGCCGAAACGCTCGCGCTTGTGCCGGGTCTTGGACTTGGGGCAATGTGGATTGAGATCGTCAGGCAGAAGAGCGGCACCGCGGCAGATACTTCTAGCAAGGTTGTGCAAGTGGATGGCAACACCCCGGGGAGGTTTTGGTATCATGAAGATGTGACGGGCATTTTCCCGAGCTTCTACACCCCTCGGGTGGAGGAATGAAATGGGAAGGACCGATCGATTCCTGGCGCCATCAACACATTCAAGAAAAGGTCTTGGGTTCTTTTCTCAGCTAGTCTGGTGAAACAAAACGTGTATGGAGTATAATTGAGGACACTGTCCGGTACCAATCTACATATGATCTTTGAGAATCTTCACATTTTCCTTGAGTTATCGACAGGCTCCCAGAGTGATCAATATCCTTGGGAAATCAAATAATCCGCCAGTCGTTCGACGAGTGCCAGTGCAGCCATCGTGTCACCAGTAGAGATGTACTCTGCAACGATCACACTCTGCCCTGTTTTCTTGACTACGCACCCGCCTCCATCCTAACACAGACGGCGTTCGTCAGCCATTACAAGCGCCAAGAAACGCTCTCCAACCTTGCGTTTCGCGAGTAGCATGTCCAGGCATCCCATCGTGGTCGCATACTTTCTACCTCCGACGAAGATCTCGCGCACGGGATACGCTCCGAATCCTTCCATGATCGCACCGCGTTCCGCCTCGGTGATCTGAACACGTTCTAGAAATCAGTTGTCCAAGCCATCACAAGGCAACGACGGCGATGGGAAGAAGGACTGATAATGCACACGTTGCAACCAGCTGACTCGGCCCACACTTCGCCGTCTTCGCCTATGATGGCGGCCTGTACGATCTTTCCTGATCGGAGTAAACCGACGTCGAGGATATCTATAGCACAGAGCACGGAACGGAGAACAAACAGTCAGAGAACCGCGCTGTGGACGGATTCCGACCCTGGTCAGTCATCGATGTATTACTTACTCTGCCAAGACATCGACGACGAGAGTGGCAGCAGTGAAACCAGTTAGAGTCCAAGTGGGTGCAGGCGACAATTTGGGGCGCTTCCGGAAGGGCGGTGTCTTTGGAGACTGCCCCGCGAGACGAATTTCTTTCTAACGCCTACGAGGCACCGCCTCTTTTACGTTCAGATAACCTCGTGTGATGTAGAGGGACGTGGAACAGATTATCATTGGGTACCTTGCACATACCAGTACGAGTATGCATTTACATGATGAGATCCATGCTGCAGGTTCTCCGTAAGAGTGGTTACGACAGGCAAGTGTCCGGCCAGTATGGTGTGAATGCGGACACCCCGAGCAATGTCCAGGAGCTCTCCCCTTATCAATACACGGGGTCGAAAATGCAGAAGGAAACCCCCCGCAAAAGAGAAAGAGAATCCAAAAAGTATATACATCTCCAGTCCAACAGTAGCACGCCCGAATGAAAGCGCGAGCCACAAATCGCACTCGAAAGATGAGTGTCACTACGCACCAAAGGGAAAGATCCACCTTGTCGTTTTCATGGAGCGTTGTCGCCCGAAAGGTTCGATGACTCCGGCCACGAAGTCATGCTTGTCATGCGGTGCGCCATGCTAAGGGTGTCACATCTGTCTCCATAGACGAGCTCAGTGTTAGTATGGTTTCAGGTAAAGTAGGCAGTATAGTGCTGTTTGGTTGGATGCGTGGTTGGGTTAGATGCCCTGTCTTGGGACAGCGAGGGCCAGCCACTTTTCTGCTATGTCGCTCAGTTGGTTACAACTGGGCGCTGTAAGAGCCGATCGAGGGGCATTATGCACTCAGACCTTGGACCGTTCAACTTGAGGGATTATTAAACCATCATCAAACAGATCTAAGAGTAAGCACATATTTACACATAGTGCTGAGGTGAACATACGATTGCGTGATACAAGGGTGGATTTGACAGCGCAGGAAAATGTAACATGGGATTGTAACGGCGTTATACTCTTCGATCACTTACCATCTGTCTCTATTGTTACTATGCAAACGGGAAAAACACATTAGCACTAAACTGATTAGCAAAAATGAGACTTACTTCTTCAAAAGGGATGTTATGATGGCTAAGGTTGAAACATGGAAATCTTCCACGAAGGAAGCAAAAGCAAAAAATTCATGACCAGTCCGAGAATAGTCTGAATCGAGTTTCACACTCGCTCTGGAGCGTGCGCCACAAAGTGCACTAAAGGACGAGAGTACCAAAGGGTGACGTCCACCTTCTCATTCCCCTGGAGCGTGCACACCTTCCGTCACTAACCAAAGGTGCACGTACTCTAGCCCGAAAGCCGTTCTTGTCGTGATGGAAAAGGATTTGCTCCGGTGTAGGCGATAGTTAATCAGCGATCTCTGACACCGCAATGGAAATGCGTGCAGCAGGTGACATCCGCGCAGCGCAATCCCTGGCGAAAGGAGAGTATAGCAGACAAGACTATGCGCCGGCGCAGCGTGCCGTCCCACGATCAAGGCGTCCCATACAGGACGCTCGGGGAGATAAAAGTGATCCAGACGTCGAGGTTATCCCTCGCCCGATCCCCGCGACACCTTTCAAAGCCATGTCCCTCTGTGCCTCGCCTGTTAATCAGGGTCTTGGATCGACGAGGGACGGCTGCTTTTCTGGTATGCCGCTCAGTTGGTTACAACTGGGCCCTGCGAGAGCCGATCGAGGGGGATTGTATGCTCAGACCTTAACCCGCTCACGAAATCAGACGTGAAAACGTCCTATGCGTGGTGAGCATCGTGGCCTTCGAGCTGGTCAAGAGAAAAAAAAGGGTTTGTGGCTGATCTGATTGATATACCGCTCGCTAATTCCCACGGCAATCTACAAGGGTCGGTTGCTGCTCTGGAATTCAATGATACATACTCAGAGAGTGCACTACATCAATAATTTTATGACAATAGAATATCCTGCAGTAGTAGTGCTGGAAGAGCGTGAATGCATGATATAACCCCTCAGTTCCGTCCCACCCGCCTTTTCTTCCTATCTCTCCCCCTCTCTTCCTGCTCGCTTTCTTGGTGCTCATCTGTCTCAGCTTCTGATTCCTCCTCTGAAGTCGGGGATTGAGAGAGTGGTTTGGTAGCTCTGCGGGCGCGTCTTGCCCGTCCAGAGATATCCGCTTTCGTTAGCTTCGAGATCGTACGGCTCTGCGAAGCATCTCTGACGCGTGATTCTTCCCGGACACGACTTCTTGTCCTAGGACGTGAGCGGGTCGAAACCTCAGAATCTGAAGCCAGATGAGTGTGACTCTGGGAGAGTAACGTGCGAGTCGACTTGGGTTTTGCTGCCGTGGTCCTTGCTTTGGTAGGGACCACTGACATGATGTTAGTGGGGAGTGAGACAGTCGTGGAGGTACTGGGTGGGGGACGAGCTCGGGAGATAGGCCGAGACTTTGCCTTTGCCTTTGCCTTGGGTAGGGGGTTGGGTCGATCAACCGCCATGCTTGTGTCCTCGTCCACTTCTCCCGCACTGCGACTGGCTTTCTCTTTGTTCTTGGCTTTCGCAACGCGACCTACTGAACCCTCCGCATCAGCCTCGTTCTCGGATCCGGACGCCTCCTTTGGTGATTTGCGGGGGCGCTTTCGAGCAGAGCGAAGTATTAAAACAGAAGCTTGTGATCGGGCCGGGGAAGGATTGGATTTGCGCGCCGAGGACGTCCCGACGTTGCGAGATGGCGAAGTGTGCGAATCGCGGCGTGGAAGCTGATCGCGTGTCCCATGACAATTTAATTTGAGACACGACGTCAGTTTGTCGTCGTGGATGGTCGAATCCGCTCTGAATCGAGCGCGTTTGATGTCTGTCTGGTAGTAGTCGGACATATCAGATTCGGGTGAATGGGGGTGATGTTGGGAAGGGATGGACTCACTGTATGCCTCCCTTCGTAGCACCACCCATCTGGTGGACCTTCGCTTCCATCTCCCGCGGCGATTTGTCCGCAGCAGCCCCATAGAGTTTCGTAGGTACCTCCCGAGACACGAGAGACCAACGCACTCTCGTCGTCATGTGGTATGCGGCATGCCTTGTCTTTCTCTTCGTTTTCTACATCATAGAAGCCCTTGTGACACCGCACACAATGAAGCGAAGGGGGCGGGGCAAGGGTTGAGAAGAAGGTAGTCAGCTTGGTTACCGTGTTCGGGGATGGAGGGCGCGGTGTGTTGTCGGGATCCAATCCGAGTGCAGGAGAAGACATGGAGGTAGATGGCTGAGGGGGCTGAGGGTGGAGATGTGCAAGGGTGTAAGCACGCAGCGTCTTTGGCGGTATTGTGAGCATCAAATCATAAAGGGCCTTTGTCCCATCTAGGCCAACAGGGGGAGGAGAGGGTGTCACTGGCGGTGGTGGAACGGGGGAGTGTGCATTATTCTCTCCCTCGGCGACGCTATCTGTTGCTGGGTCAAGGTCTTTGAGAGTCAAGTAGGTGGTGCTGTCACCCAGAACGGTAGTGAAGACAGTTGGGAACCGGAGAGGCGAATGGTGAGTAACCGAGGCGATGGATGGTGTGGGTGTAGGGAGACGAGTGCCCTGTAGCTGGTGGTTCATCTTGGATTCCGGTGATGCCGAGGCATCGTCCAGCGTAGATTTGCGGGTAAAAAGTCCAAAGACCATGAGAGCCTTTGAGTGCTAGAGGATTGTGATGAAGCAAATGAGACAAGACTGTGATATTAAAGAGAGTTTTGTGGGCTAAAGACAGCAAGAGTAGAGATGAAGATATAAATCCGAGTCTTCCTATCCGCGAGTGATGAGATGAAAGACTTAATAGCAGTGTGCCTCGTGTACATCACGACGGCAAACACGCTCAAGCCACGAAATTGGCATCACCCTACCAGCCCAATCACAACGTGTTCGACGAGTGGTGCAGCAACCTATCCGGATGTCCCGGTGCCCGATAGGATCAACTTAACCCACGACCCACTTAAGACTGTGTTTACTGCTCAAGGAGGTTCAGATCGCGAGGTTTCATTGCGCACGCAAAGGCATCGAGAGCCCCAGAAACGTGCCTGTGCGCGCGACGAGGGCCGAATTTCATGACCGCTGTGACGCGGCGTACCTGTATGAACGAGCGCCATCCGATAACTGATTGATGATTTACTAACATCCTCAAGCACGAACAGACAGTAGAATCACCGCCGTGTCATGGCGTACACATACCTAGATATTGTAAGAAACTGACCGGGGAAAATTGAAAATGCAGTATACAAAACCGTCCACAGAGATGCTGAATTGTGTACGCAATAGGTACGGCACGCCATTACTTGCATCGAATAGTTATTTGTGTGTTTGTATGCCAAAGACTTTGAGTTTCAACATGACCAAATAACACCATAACATCACCGCGGCAAATATTGGAGAATTCCGAGTCTCCATAATTGACATCCACATAAATTCGAGTGCCTCAGGCTCCGGATCAACAGCAGCAGTCATGGCAAGACCACAAGACAGTTTCACCTTCACGGTTGGGAAGCTCGGTGCGTAATCCTACTTCAGCAAGACATACTGCGCTCGATATTGACTGTACTTTCTCTGCAGACGCGGGCATGGCGGTATGATGTCTTGCACCCCACTCGCGCAACGCATTTACTTACACTCCGGATACTCAGATACTGTTGGGTGAACGTGCCCATCTCATTGAGTTTCCATCAGTTCTCTTACCGCCGGGTGTTGCGACTGGTTCTATAGTCAATATCGCGGTACACCAAAACATCGCGGAGGAACGGAAACGTGATCAGGAGTTTTGGGGGCTTCAGCGGGACATTCTGGAGACTTTTGGACGCGTTTCTCCAGAACCACCTCAGCTCGAAGTGCTGTACCTTCGACTTTCATCTGAAGTACTTTCTCACATGTCTCACAGGTCCGCAATGTCACGCAGACTTCAGTAACATTGGAGTGGCCCTCTCTGAAACTTGCCACAGCCAAACTACGCTCTCTTGATATATACAAGAACTCACAGCGGATCGCCTCGATACCCAACGCCCTGACAAACACTTCCACGAAACTGACTGGTCTCTCGGTTGATACCACCTATTCCTTCCAGCTAGTGTTGCGCACGACGGCAGGGACTTTCCCTTCGAACCTCATTCGCCTTCGTACCCACACCATCGCAGACACGAGCGGCATTTCGGTATGTTTCGGGACTGTAGGTGACGAGGCGCTCTTGCAGGACGCCAAGGCTGCGCTAAGAGAGATGAGGGCGAAGTGGAGCGACAAGATCCAGATCGACACTACTCATTTCGTGTGCACGACCCCGGCCATGACTCCTACGGGCGCTAATGCCAGCGGTGGCAATGTTGTTGGCGGACCGGGAGTAGAATATCAGCGAGCCCTTCAACTCAGCATCCCAGTCGTCCAGCCTCAATGGATATTAGCATGTTTAGTGGAGAAGAAGTGAGTGATCTGTTAGCAACATGTGAGCTTACACCTGACATACTGGACGTCGACAGAATGGTCCCTATCGCTGGGTTCTACCTTGGGGTCACTCCTCCTTCGATTTATCACGCTCAACGACCACAATCCATGTCCCACACCTCTCTACCTTCCGCCAATGGTACTAATGCACACAAGATCGCACCGAATCGAGCATCGATGCCCGTTGTCCAACGTACCGCCGCCGGAAGTCCCCCAGCAATCGCCAAAAAGTCATTCGAGCCCACCCCCGAAGAGGAATCAGACCAAGAAACAAAGGTGGAGAGAGCCATACCGAAGAAGTCAATCCCCGGAACAGGAACGCGGCACAAAAGTAATGGCACGATGGATCGCGACTTCCGATTCCCACCAGCGTCTCAATCTCCACCTGTCCCGCCCATGCCGCAAACTGCCTCGGCGACTTCCCCGCCTTCATCGCCACCTGTTGCCTCTGACTTGACCACTCGCTCGGCCGCTGTCGCGCCGGAGATCGAACGTGAAACCGCGGTGAAAATCATCACGCCATCAAGCGTCGAAGTGCCTCCTCCGCCACCGGTTGAGAAGGAAAATAGAAGGATCATTGAAGAGGATGATGCCGAGGAGGAGGTGGGAGACACGGTGGAAATTGATTTACGATGATGGACGTGACGTCGATTATGGTGGCATGTTCCGTTTCGATTCCGTACTATGACTATCGTACAGATTTTAGGCACGGTGGACGATACATTAGAGATATGGATATGTTATTTTTTTTGGTGAGCGAGTGCGGCTTCCGGCTTCCAGCTGTCAGAGGTGTCTTGAAGTCCTTTCGACCTGTCCTGGTTCCACAGCCACATCATGAATGTCACGTGTAGGCTCGAGGCCGGTCAACTTCAGCTCTTCTTCGTAATTGGCCCTTGACGAAGTCGATAACACAACTGCGCAAACACACGCAGGGACTACCCGATGTCAAAGAGACGGGTCACGTACTACTACGACGGTACGTCCTCCAGCGATCCTCCTTTGACTTTATCCGAACGGACCACCGGTAGGGGACATCGGCTCATACACATATGGCCTCGGTCATCCCATGAAACCCCACCGAATGCGCGTCACACACGACTTGGTCTCTGCGTACGGTATGCTGGACAAGATGCAAGTCCTGGTTCGTTCACCGCGCCCGCTCTCCTGTGCACTCACGTGTTTTCGCTATGCAGCGTCCCAAGCGTGCGAGTCCAGAATCGATGACCGCTTTCCACACCGACGAGTACATTCATTTTTTGAATCGGGTGACGCCCGAAACGGCAGAGGAGCTCACGTACCATGGCACGCGATGTAAGTGACCGATCTCATACTTTCGTGTTCTTTCCCTGATCGTTCCTACAGTTCTCATGGGTGAGGACAACCCCGCATTTGAAGGTGTATTTGAATTCTGTTCTATCTCGGCTGGGGGGTCGATAGGTGTGTATATGCAGAAGTTCGTCCTATATTTAGCCCTACACTCATGCGTCTTCAAAGCTGCGGCCCAACGCCTTGCCTCTGGAGCGGCTGACATCGCCATTAATTGGGCTGGTGGTCTGCATCACGCCAAAAAGCGCGAAGCGTCGGGGTTCTGCTACATCAATGACATCGTACTCGGCATATTGGAGCTACTACGGTCCTATCCACGTGTGTTGTACATTGACATCGACTGTCATCACGGAGATGGTGTTGAAGAAGCGTTTTATACGACGGATAGGGTGATGACGTGCTCCTTTCACAAGTTCGGGGAATATTTCCCTGGGACCGGGACCCAGGAGGACAAGGGAATGGGTAAAGGGAAACATTACACTGTCAATGTCCCACTCAAAGATGGAATTACGGACGAATCGTTCAAGACAGTGTTTGAACCAGTGCGTTGACACGCAGGGTATAATCCATATCTTATCTCACACTCGCCCACAGGTCATATCTAGAATCATGGATGTCTACCGCCCAAGTGCCGTCGTGTTGCAATGCGGGGCAGATTCGTTGGCTGGAGATAAATTGGGCTGTTTTAACATCACCATGAGTGGTCACGCACACTGTGTCCAGTTTCTTCGATCGTTCACCGTCCCACTTATCCTCCTCGGGGGAGGAGGATACACAATCAAGAATGTTGCTCGAACGTGGACGTACGAGACCGCGTGCGCCCTCGGTGTGGAGAAGGACATCGACCTGAACCTACCCTGGAACGAATACTTTGAGTGGTTCGGTCCGCGCTACCGCCTTGAAGTTCCCGAAAATAACATGGACGACTTGAACATCAAGGATGGGTCACTAGACAAGGTGAGATTCAACGCGTTGCATCAGCTTTCGCAATTGCCCTGTGCTCCGTCGGTTGCAATGCATGATGTTCCAAGGGAGAATGTCGGCAAGCATTTGGGCTTGGAAGTGGAGGAGGACCGGGAAGATGGTGCGATGAATGATTTGGACCGCCGATTAGCTCGTAAGCAGACATTCTCTTACATTCTTCTGCGTGTGGTAGAAATGAGGAATGCATCCAGAACACGCGCGATATCTGTACAAACTACAGGAAGCCACCGCAGGATCAGAAGAATCTGACGACGACAGGTATGACTCTGACGGGTCATCCTACCGCCGGAGCAGAAAGCGGATGAGTATCATGACAAATCGATATATTGACGTAGACGCCAGCAAGAGCGTCCCTCGTAGACGGTTTTTCAAGAGTGCGGCAAAGTGGGACGACACATATGGGCGAGTTCGGCTAGAGAAAGAAACGGTGCTCGATCCGGAGATGAATGGGGTGCGGGCTGGTGGGCTCGCGGCGCTCATAGAGGCGGGCGGGAGGAGCAGACATCCCAGGGACACCAATAATGATGAGGATTGGGAGGACGGTGCTTCCGTGTCGTGTACACCGTGATTTCGAATTTTTGTTGTAAGACATCATTGATCAATAACTTGCATGTATTGAATATTTTCTAGTTGTTGCTGAATTCGGAGACTTTGGATTACATTCAAATAATGCTAGTAGCGTCCGGTGGGAGATAATTAATTAATTACTTAAGTTTGATTAAAACCAGTGGGTCTCACTCCATCATCGAAGCTTCCTGTTCGAAGTAAATGTTTTGTCACTAATTTGAGGTCTTTTCAGTTGTAGATCAGCGTACGTATCAATGTACTCGCACTCAGACAATCAGTGTTATTACTGCCCATTTGTTGGTATCGAATTACCAAAAAAGGCTATTTTTTCGACCTGATTGTGCCTTTTGTGGGTCCATATATCGACAGGTCCGCGTACAATCACAGCCTTGTCTGGTATATATCAGGGCCCTGCGTGCCCTCTTACTCCCCAGCAAGCACGTCCCCGCCCGCGAACGCCCTCACTTACTAGCCCACTCTTTCGTCTTCTTCCTGCTGCTATGGAAGTTTCCGCTTTCACTCAGGTTGTCCACGGCAACTGGCGCCACGCTTCGTCCTCTGCAGATGCCAACCTCGAGGCTCAAATGATCACTGGCGTATGTGCCCCTTTCGCGTTCCCAATTGTGCCAGAGCCAGCCAGAATCGCTGCCGCTCCCACTCGCACATCCCACGTTGCCACCACCACCGACGCCATCGATGACTTCTTCGGCATGACTTGTCCGCGTGTTACACGCGAGAGCCAACATGATGTTCGTCCATCTCTCGGCGGCGATATTTCACCACCGCCTTACGCAGATGCCGAACTCCCTGCCTACTCGGCAGGTCCCAACACCGAGCCTACCACGCTCGGAATGTATCTGTTCAAATTTGGATTCTGTATGTCTCATTCTCGTCTCGCGTCGACGGCGCCCAGATGTCTCAGTGTTTCCGCCATTTTGGGTCCTCGGCGCAATCATCTTGGTGTCCCCACTCACCGCCCCTGCGGATTTTGAACCCTCAAAGTCGGGGACGGAGCGCCAGCAGCTGGTGCAGATCATACGCGATACAGAGCTGAGATGGGCCAAGCGCTGTGCGTGGGTACTGCTTGCGCTGGTCGTACTCGTAGGTGCCGTCGTCGCGGTCCCCCTCGCTGTGTGGTACTCGTGAGGACTCCGTCGCTCACAGCTGACCACTTTCTATTCGTTTTCTATCCACATACCACAACTTTCTTTGCATTGGTTTCCCACCATCTCTTGGTGTCACGAAAAAATTGGTCGAGAACCGGAAAACTTGTATGATTGGAGACGCTACTGTACTTAATATTATAGCTAAGTATCTTGTCACTACAGTGGGAATCCCCGCCTGGATGCAGATGCGATAACGCTTAAGCTTGTGGCTTATCATAGCACCGTTTACCGGGTTACAGGATTAGGCTTATCGTCGATATCCTGGCCATGGGAATGCCGTTGCGTTGTGCCCTGAAATCACACCGAGTCGAATGTCATTCGACAACATCCCCAACCTTCGACCTTGACCTCTGTGGACTCCTAGGACATTGATTGGACGAACGCTCGGTGACCAGAGCTTTCAAGTCTTACTTTCAGATGTCTTCTGAATCTACAGTCACGAAGCGCCAGCCCGCACCCCTCGAACCACCAAGTTCGAGGTCACGGTTTGACGTCCGACATCATGTGCGTGTCGTCCAGCGCAAGTTGACCACAAGGAGAGGCTGGTTTGGCGACTACGACTATTCCTGGCTTTGCTCACCCGTTTTGCCTTTCTCGATCGGTGGCAAGAAACTGAACCCGAGGAGACAACCACCCTTCTACGGCATCGACGATGAGTTGCCCCTCGTCCTCGCAATGGCAAGCGGGCTTCAGCACGCGCTCGCTATGCTGGCTGGCTTAATCACTCCTCCAATCATCTTTGCAAGCACGTTGGTGCTCGATACGCAAACCTCTGCATATATGATATCTGCATCGCTCATCGGTTGTGGTATGTAGTCGACCAAGCGTCCTTTCGGACTCCCCGTGCTGAGCCTCTGCTCCAGGGATCCTGAGTCTCGTTCAAATGTCACGAATCAAACTTTGGAAAGGATACTACCTCGGTACTGGCCTGCTCTCTGTGGTTGGAACTAGTTTTGCCACACTTAGCACTGCTGACGCCGTACGTATCCTCTTCTATGTCTGAAGTTTGAATTAAACCTGAAAGCGCATCTGCAAGATTTTCAATGCCATGTATGCTAACGGGACCTGTCCCTCTGTTACCGCTGCTGATGGCACTGTGACTCGTGGCGCATGTCCTGATGCATACGGTATGGTTCTCGGTAAGCCAACCACAATGCTTCCTCCTGCCAGGGCCATTGATGCCGCCCTGCATGGTTTCATCTAGGCACGTCATTAATATGTTCGTTCTTTGAAATGGGCTTATCATTTATCCCGCCGCGCACTCTGCAGCGCATATTTCCACCAGTAGTTACAGGTAAGGACTCCTTAGGGATGCAGAGGGTCACCGGTCACCCTTCCAATATGCATTGTCAGGAACCGTCATCGTCTTGATAGGAGCGTCCCTTATCGGTTCGTCCGGCATACCTAACTGGGGTGGAGGATCGAATGGTTGCCAAACACGTCCTAGTAGTGGGCCGCTTTCTCTGTGCCCAACCACCTCGTCCAAACACGCGCTCCCGTAAGAAACTCCAAGTTTCTTGGGTGGTATGTAATAACTTCTGATCTCATCCCTTAGGTGGGGTTCGCCAGAGTTCATCGGTCTTGGCTTTCTTTCGTTCGTCACTATCATCATTACTGAACTGTTTGGCTCTCCGTTCTTGAAGAATGCAAGTATCATCGTCGGGCTTGCAGTGGGATGTATCGTGGCAGGTGCTACGGGATATGTCGATGGCAGCACCATTACTTCCGCGCCGGCCATTACGTTTCTGTGGTATGTTTAGTGCTTCCTTTGAGCTTGCGCGATACTCACATCCAGAAGGGTGCACACATTCAGAATTGGTGTTTATCCTCCTGCTATCCTTCCGATGTTGGCCGTCTACGGTAGGCACATATGCTATTGCCTCCTATTCCAACTCGGCGTCTCACTCGCCCCAGTGTCTACGACGATGGAAGCTATAGGGGATATCACAGCTTCCGCAGAAGTGTCTCGCCTGAAAGTAACTGGCGATGATTTTGACTCACGCATTCAAGGCGGTGTTTTGGTGAAGATGAGCTACGTTTGTGTCTTGTTCACGATTTTGTTAATCCAAGTGTAGAGTGACGGCCTTGGAGGGTTCATTTCCGCACTGTTTACCGTGACGCCGTTGTCCATTTTTGCACAGGTCAGTTCTGTGTCATGCTTCAGTCTAGAAGAACGCAGACTTACTTGAACGCTCAGAACAACGGCGTCATCGCACTGACTCGTTGTGCAAATCGTGTCGCCGGTCGATGGTGTTGTGTTTTTCTCATCCTTTTCGGCATCTTTGGCAAGGTCTCTGGGTTTTTCCTTGCTAGTACGTACTCCACGCTGCTTCACCACCCTGTTCTGATGGCTCCGCTACACAGTCCCCAACTCGGTCCTCGGAGGTGTGACTACCTTCCTTTTCGCCAGTGTGGTCGTCTCTGGGTTGCGCGTACTTTCCTACATGGAGTACACCCGCCGCGATCGGTTCGTTCTCGCTGCCGCAATGTCGTTCGGCGTCGGGGACCTGCTCATGCCGAACGTGTTCACTTATTTGTTCGACGGCGTGCGTAATCCAAACTCGGGTCTGCAAGGTCTCTTTGACTCGATCACGATCGTGTTGAGCACACCATGTGAGTGGCTCGCTTGCGAGTGTTTGCGCGACGAGCGTTGGCTGAGCACAAGATGTAATTCGAATTGACAGTCTTGGTTGCCGGATTGGTGGCGGTCATTTTGAACTTGATAATTCCCCAAGAGTTATTGCAAGACGAGGAAGACGAGGGGGAGCAAGTGGTTCAGGACGTGGAAGCCTCGGATCAAGCACGGAAAGTTTGAATGGAGTTGATACGAATGCACCGTTCTTTTTCTTTTTTGATTATGACAAATACTCGAGAGAAACTTTTGAAAAGACGTTTGTACAAAGATTACTCCAACAGAGCCGACCACTGAGGTTTTTGGATGACAGGAAAGAATGAAGAGAGTCGGGGACGGATGTCAAGTGCGAGGAACCTCTCTACGTTAGCGGGGGTCCAGAATGGAAGGTGCCAGTGAGCACTCTTGAACTCGATGGTTGCGACGTCATTACAAGCCGGGTGGTTAGCGGGCAGCATATAAATACCTACCTGGGACGTGCGCGTGATCTCCTTCTCTCGCCACAGTCTTCCCGCTTGACTCGAGGTTGCTCTCGCTCTGAATGACCCTACGCAACAAAGATTGCATCGCCCTTCACAGTGATTCCACGTCCTTCGCCGACCCGAAAGTGTCTTTGCTTCACTCATCCGTGCATAGCACCCTTGTACCGAGCTGACGGGTGTGTGACGTCGTTGTCGTGACGTGGTAGCAATGAGCACCGTGACATTGACGGTGTTCATCGTAACCTATCTGCTTCGTCACCTTGTTATTCACCAGTGCATCCGCTCGGTGAACACTTGTGGGTGATCACAAAGGCAGGCCATGCCACCATAATCTCTCGTCTACAACGCCAACAATCCATATATATTGTAGACTGCCATGGGCAGTCCGAGTCGCAACTTGACTCGCAAGCTTGGGATGCTTGCATAATGTGATTGATTGCCTGGGGCGCACTGGCTGAGGCTCGCTGAACTTGACATTCGTAACAAGCATCCCCATGCATGGCAACACGCATTAATGCGACGTTGGGTCAGAAGTGCTACTGATCACTTACCCGATGCCGACCTATGCCCAACTACAGCCTGATGCTTCTGACGACGTGAGCAACTGGTCAGGTGTTGTAGACACATCCTCGAAAGCGCAGTCCTGTCAAGGTGAGTGCAGAGGTAGGGAAAAGACGATCCGTATTTTGACGAGGGTCCCGCAAATGCGCCCAGTACGACACCGTATGTGCTGCTAGATCGAAAGGAGAAAAAAAGAGCAATAAATATTGAGACCCGTAGGTCTACCACTCCGGAAAAGCGTGTCATCCTTGTGCAGGGGCCATGCTAATCTTCTCTGTATCGTTCCAATTTTATCGTGTGCAACCCCGAAGGGTGCACTTTACAATGGGGAAGAAGGATAGTGGGGAACATACTTTCGCTTTATCCTTGGGAGACTTGAACGTCAAATTTCCTTATATGGTAACAATCAACCAAATGTGGTAGTAGCATTGAATACCACAGCACTGCGACTCATCATGAGTCTTTGGGCAATCGGGAAACACACAGGATGAGATTTCACACGTAGACTGGGAGCGAAAACAGAATCCAAATGGGTATAGAATGCACAGTGAGTTCACAATGAGGATCAAGTCTAGGCAGTCCAGCTACCGCTACACCAACATTCCTTCGCCCCTCCGATGACATACTGGACACCCCTGCCGTACCTTGGCACGCACGACCGATGCGCTGTGTCACGAAACAAGTCAGCACGCCGACGCGACGAAAAATGTTACAGGTTTACTCACAATGCGATCTTCGCGCTGACTTCGTGCGCGGGTCGGGCGCGAGTGCCGACCTCGAGGTTACTCTCCATGAAGCGCGGGAGGTCGTCCACACCATCGATACAGTTGGCGTGCACGACGTGTCTGCAGAGGAACAGTAGCAAAAGGTCCTGCGGTGAGCGTTGTAGCGGTTCAGTACACAATAGGCAAGGGGCTTTAGCTGGAGCGACAGTCGGCGGATCGTGAATCAGTTGCCAGCGGCCCAACGGAAACGACGAATTACCAAAGAAGAACCCAGAATTTTGACCCATTTGCCGTGTGTTCGCAAGGGCTGTAGAATCGCAGTTCAGGATTGCCTGGCAGCCTTCTAGTAAAGATATTTGTAGCTGGAAGTCGTGAAGGATTTTGATGAGGGCTTCCTTGAGGCCTGGAATTTCGAGGCCATTCTTGATCCGACGAATCAATCGTATTGGGTCTATCTCGGCACCGACATTTTCAAGCAGTACACGAATGAACGCTACCAGGACGTCTCTCAGCGAAATAGACGAGCAATGGGAATTCAACATACTCGGTCGCGTTTCCGCGTATTTGAGGAGATCTTCCCAAAGATCATCGTCATTCTGTTCCTTGGCGAACTCGATGGCCTAGAGAAGGAACTGTCAAGAAATATCACTCTGATGCCTTGAGATATCCACCTGTTGAACATCGCCGATACGTTCGATAATGAGTGTCAATGCCTTCTTGTTGTTACCCATCCGACCAAGAAGGAAGACCATCTCTGGAACCAAGTCACGACTTCTGCAGATATTATATGCCTATAGGGTGTTGGCAATCTCGAGTTGCGATAATGGAGGACGTGCTCACCCCTTCAAGATTGTAGTAACTACTCGCTCTCAGATACTCAATCAACCGCGACGTCGCGTATTCAGCAAAAAGGGTCACTTGAAGATCCGCAAAGCCAGACGCCAGATGTTGGTCTTTCTTAAACAAAGCATCGAGGTAGTGGAATAGGTACAACGGCCGAGGGCGCAATTGTTGCACAACACGTCCCGCCTGTTGATGAACAGAAATCAAATAACTCAGTAACAAGAATGAAATGACATACGGGTATCGAGTAAGTATGATCCACGAGCAACGTGATCGCTTCGCTTTGGCTCAAAGCGCTCTCATGGCCCTCTTGTCTGCGTCTTTCGTTGAGTTCCTGGTCAAATTCAACGAGAAGGAACGCTTGGTCTTGCACGTCAGTGAATAAGTTGTGCTCTCTGATAAGGTCAAAGACATTCGGTCTCCGTAGCCGCAAGAAGAATGGTAGAGCTTTGCCATATTGCCGGTTTGCAGTAAACCTGGATAATCAATATCAGTGGGAAGGGGAAGCATATATATGTGTAGAGATTCTCACAAATCAGCAAGGCACTCCATCAATAGGACGGCGTCCGACCTCAGTGGCTCTAGGGAAGACGACGAAGATGGTGCCCCGTCTAATTCTGACTGAATTGCAACAATGACCGCGGTGATGTCATATATAGAGCTTGGCCATTCCCTGATCATCTGAAGCAAGGCCTGTGATGATAGAAATGAATATCATAAAACGCAACGTCAACCCATGTATGCTGACCAGTTTATCATGGCTCAGAAAATGACCAAGTATCATCTCGTAGACCAAGTGCCCAAGCTGTGGAGCAGCTGTCGGGACATAAGGAATAATTGTCTGAAAATCTAAATCAGCCACTCCCAACATCATGATGGCAACCCACCTGCAATTGGTACCTTTGTGCAAACACGAATATCCATTCCTCCCATTTTTGAACATCCTGACCACAGACCTTTGGACATAACCGAGCTGCTTTAACAAAGTCGCCTATTGTAAAATCGAGATGGGAAGGATATCAACAAGGAAAAGAAGGATGGGCGGACCTTCGCCGATGAGGTGTTTGATGTAACGAGCACCAATTTGGACAGGATCGATCCTGGAATCCGACGTTTCGGAAGCACGCTCATCTTCGCCAAGTTTCTCCACCTCGTCAAGGGCCTCCTCATATCGCTTGCGTTCGACCAACCAAGCAATGTGGTCCTTGCGATCCCTCGGTCGGACAAGAACAATATCCTGTGGGCTGCCTACGACATAGCACCGCTCTCCGTCCGTACCGACTGGATTGACTTCAGCCAGGAGGTAGTCGTTGCAACCCCACGCTTGGTAATTGGTTACACTGAGGGCATCGGCGGTGAGCTCTTCGCCGGCACGTGATATGATGCGCAATTCGGGACGCTCTGCAGTTTTTCGTGCCTGACGAGCACGATCATTCGTCATCTCGTCGCCATATGTGTCTGGGGGTTCGTATGCAAGGATCAGGAACGAGGTCAACGTCACAGCAAAAGCGGTGGTGCCGTTTTCCGGAGGTAAGTGTTGCGGGGACATCGGATGAGGGAGGATGCCGGAGATCACGCAGTCCAGCTGAAATGCAGCAGTGACCTCGACAACCCAGGGTGGAAGTTTTGGGCCAGCTGAAGGACGCGAGCGTATTCGCGCAACTTTGATGTGATCGGCCCAGGCAATGAGCAACGTAGAGTCATCTTGCCAGTATAAAGTGCACTTGAAAAGGTCGGCACGAGGACTATCAGGTGGTCGGTCGATAAAGATGATGCGAGATTGGGACTGTGTGTCGTATATCTTGACTCCCTGAATGATGTTATAGACGTCAGTGTAATGGTGGCAGGGCAAAAGAACCCAAGAACTCACAAGATCGTTTGCCCATGCGATGAAGTGTTCTCTCCATCGTACGTGCCATATAGGACCCTCTGCTGAGTGAAGGACTGTCTCCTTATGGCCAAGCCAACCCTTCTCTCGCAGAACTAGTGTTCCCGCCATACCCCCGCATACAAACGCGCGCGATGTTCTCTTGGCGAAATGGGGTTCAAGGGCTACAGAACGTATTGGTCGTTTCATGTCAAAGACATAGGATTCTGTCGTAGACAGCGAGTGCACGACGACCTGCCCTGGTACCTGGCCAATCAGTAAGCTCCCTAGTTACGACGAACTTCTCACCATCGATTGATGCAGTCGCAACGAAATCCGCAGTACTATCCATTTCTATGTCGCTCACAGAAGCTTGATGGGGCTTGAAAGACTTGATACGCTCCCCAGCTAGATTGAACACGTGCACGATGCCACCGTGTGTCCCAAGAGCCTAGAACCACAACAAGGTCTAGTAAACAAGTTGATACTTCGACAGCGGACCTACCAGACACTTGTTTGAAACTGCAAGAGCAGAAGCAGAATCCTTCTTGAGTAGATCGTTGATGGCGCCACCCATTCTCTCGTATTTAAGGGAAGGTTCGTCGTCTTCTTCGTCATCGTCATCTTCTCCGTCCTCCTCATTCTCCTCTTCTTCGTCTTCTTCCTCACCACCATCGTCATCATAGTCGTGGCCTACCTTCACGTCCAATGTCTCCTCCTTAGCACCACCCCCTCCGTCCTCCGATTCTTCGCCCTCGGTGTCATCATCCCCTTCGTTGTCATCCTTTTCACTTTCCTTCGTTGCGTTCCCATTTCCGTTCGTCCGACTGACCTCGGCAACGTTGCCCGGTGTTGCACGTGGATCGTCTAGCTTCTCTGTGGCTGGCTGCGGTGAATGGCCAGCGGGGGGCTCGTCGGTATTTCTGATCACTGCGAACATTTCGGATGTTGGATGAGGAAATTAGCAAGACGTGGACTCATGTAGGATTGCCGGAAGCCCAGGAGCACGGTTGTCGGGTCTAAGGACAACTTTGCCGTAATTAGGTGTTTGACATTGTTGACAAAGGATCCCTACTCCTTCGACTTGACGGCACTGAGCACTGAGCACTAGTTCATCTAACTAACTTGAGCACATGTAAAACGGTGTATATGTTATACTTCTCCTGTTCGAGCTACAACCTCACCACCGACCACTGCAACCGGTTATACGTCAATCCAGCTCCTTTTTCCACCGACTCGATTTTCACGTCTACCCTCACCTTTCCCTTCGCGAAAACCTCGCCGTCCCATATGGCACTCCAAGATGCGGGGCAGTGCTGAAACATGTCAAACCCCCGGCCTGACAGTTCCTGATGAACGACTCCTTTCTGCCAGTTTCCGACGTGTTCACCGCATATCATGGAGCCAGGCTGAGGAGACAATAAACCTGCTAGCGCTTTGGCCAAGTGGAGTTGATTCTCCTCTGAAAACATGTGGAAGAAGTTGGATGCGTAGATCACCGCACAACGACCAGCGAGTGGATTTAGCGAAGTCAACGTGGACAAGTCGGGTCTCTTTGTTGAGGGAGGCTCGTCGAAAGGAGGGACGATTTGCAACATGTTGGGGTCAAACACATCCCCAGGGACAAAGTTGAGTGGATATGTTGCTGGCGTCGTACTGAAGAGGACGTGGCCCATGTCATAGAACTCTTGATTAAAATATGTCAGTGTCGATCATTGACCTTCATACGATATCATTTACCTTTCTTCAAATCAGTGGTCACGGTGTTCTTGAGTGGGAAGCCGTCTGCCACGGCTTTCCTCGCATCCACTCCAACTAGCGCATGCGTCTCGTCAGCGTTTTGGGGAAGTAAAACTCGCGCGGTACGGGTTACTCACAGCAGCAGCCAATGTCCAGCAGGATCCCGTCCGGGCGCTCTCGGCCAAGCTTAATAATACTTCCGTACTCTGGAAGTGTCGCGATCCCTAGCCTGATAGATATCATCGCTTTAAATGGAACAGTGTAGAAGGGGGGAACGTACTGGAGGAACGTGAACCACTTAATGCATGCATAGGGGAATATCTACGCCCAAGGTGTGTTCACTTTCTGTGGTGCACTCACAACGACATCACCTCACTGACCTCATATGCCCTTTTTTGTACTTGCAGAATGTGTGTCCTAAGGTCGTCGTCGTCGTTGATCCCAGTCTGTGCTTTGAAGAAGGTTGTTTGCTCTGGAGAGGGCCCATACGCTGCGTCGAGCGGTTCTGTGTCAAGCTTTACCTTTGCTGTGATCTTTAGATCCCCAGCTCCAGCGAGTCCGGTGAGGGTTTGGGTGTCCATTGCAGAACAGACATCAGGCTTAGGAACCGCCAGCTTTATATTCCACAGCAAGCCGGTCCAATGATTTATAGCGAGATCCAAACGTTAGACCACCCTCGAATTCGCCGGTGCTCCAGCCTCCAGCAGCTCCACTCGGTTTTGGCTCTGTTCACCGGACAAATGGTACCGAGGCCTAATCCGGCTTATTATGCCATACTGCACTGTCCGCTTGCCTCCGCTTCACTCGACTCGAAACTGGACGAATGGTCGGAAACCGTCGACGCACTCTCCAGACTGCCTAAGAGCAGATTGTCACCATGTCGGCTCACCTGAGTACCAGCAAGGCTTCGGCAGGCTCAATGATTTCTCCGCCAAGTCGGAGACTGTTTGTTCAAGCAGGCTGGATTAGGAATAATGCTATTCGTCCAGCAATCTAGGCCCAAAACTGAGTGAAAAGCAGTCCAATGTAGCTGTAAGCTCCTAACAATTATCGTAAACAATTTCCAATATCGCTTTTTACCCGGTGCGCAGCATGATATGGTCCGAACTGATAGCAACACCAACGCGTAGGTCGACGACAATGATCGCAGTCGGTGAGATAACCTCGAATTGCCCTAATCGAAACTTCTGACACCTCTTTGCTGACAGACTACCACCGGCCAGTGGAGTGGGCACCACGGGCTGCCACCAAAACCTGACGATCCTGTTCTTATCACCTTTTGTGGAATCCGACGGACCGAAGCTCGCGGATCAGTGGATTGGCCCCGGTGTGCGATGGCATCGTGGGCGGCCAGAAATGCGACGAGTGTCAGTGTGCACTCCATTAATAGATACGGTTTGTTGTTTCATTCCCGCCTATGGGAGCGTGAGCCGCCACTTCCCAAGCTTGATCAACAATCGCTTCACTATTTTACTAGTAAAGACAGAGCTCCCTAAAGTTGTTCCGACGCCTGCACTGAGATGCACCCACCGGCGAGCGACCGGCGACCCCGTCACAAGCATACCTTCCGAGCAAGTCGCCGGAATCCAGATAGTATGAGGTATCCCGTTACTCATGGAGCTTTACTTAAAGATACTGACCCGCAGCACCTACATCCATCATTTTTCAAATATTTCTCAAGTCTCACATGATGAAGTGCCTAGATGATGATCAATTCGCGCTCTTCGGGGAGGTGCTTGATGCTCCGGAGGCCCATCGTCACTCCTTTGGTTAATTGGGGGGGCTAGTATGTTTTGCATCGTATCCCACGGGGCTTTTTCGTGACCCAGGATAATGAAACTTGGTTGGTCCGTGTGGTTATCGATTCTGATGGTAAGCGGCAGTCTTACGAAACGTTCAGTCAAGGGAGCGCAATAACCAAACATTTCCCCAAGTCACCAAGCCACCAGAATTAGTTGATGGTGTTTGACTTGTTGGAAGAGATCACGGAACTCTAACCTTGGACCAAGGTCACACCTTCTACAGAGCAACGTTGTTACCGAGTTTTTCTAGTTTTCACTGCATCCGCAGTCCGTTTCGTCCAGTTCCTCACTTGGTGAGTGAGCTAGCTATGAAGGACCGGACTGGACAGAAATAAAATGATTTTCATCTGCACAAGATTAAAAATCAGAAACTTGGGTCAAATGAAGCATCCGACGAGGACTTCTCGTGAGCGGGGGTGTCCCGGCATTTCTGTGCCGATGATCCCTCTACTTTGGGCAGATCTGTCACCGATTGTCCAGTCAAGTTGAAAGCACATGGCTGGCCTCGAGATATAGATGGGGAGAGTGGGGTTCGGGCTAGGGCATTACTGCTAGAATGAGCATGAAACCGAATTTCACGCAGAAGAAAAAGGTATGTTTGTGCAGTTTTGCTTCTCGGATTTTTCGTCTGCAAGGTCCAAATTTGGAAGACGTAAAACAAGCGTACATAACGCGTCCCAACGCGAAATAAATAGGCTGATCGGGTCTTTTCATTCATTCCTTTTCTTTTTACGCCTTGACCTTTGGTAGCCATGGTAGCTCGAGTCCAACGTCCTGCTCCAGCATTCCAGGCGACAGCCGCCGTTGAGGGCTTGTTCAAAGATGTATCTCTCGCAGATTACCTGGGGCAATGGTAGGTCTTGTTAATTCAAACAACGGCTTTCGCTTCATTTTTTTTTTTGTAGGGTTGTTCTTTTCTTTTACCCGATGTAAGCTTCCGAACAGTCTTTGGATGATCGCTACAATAAACTGAGCAACGTCGTCACAGGGACTTTACATTCGTTTGCCCCACCGAGATACTTGCTTTCAATGATGCCCTCCCTCGGTTCAAGCAGTTGGACGCTGTCGTCCTCGGTCGGTAATACTCCAACGAAGGAACAACAGTTACTCACGTTCAACAGGTGTCTCGACTGATTCGCAGTACTCGCACTTTGCTTGGGCTCAACAACCGAGAAAGCAGGGTGGTCTTGGGCCCGACTTGAAACTTCCTCTGATCGCGGACAGGAACATGCGCATCTCGCGGGATTACGATGTTCTCATCGAGGAAGAAGGTATTTCTCTTCGAGGTCTTTTCATTATCGATCCAAAGGGCATTATCAGGTACGTGATGATGTCCCTTGGATCCGTCGTACATTCAAAGTAGTTCATGGCATGGCTCTAGGCAAATCACGGTGAATGACTTACCAGTCGGTCGTTCTGTCGATGAAACCATCCGTCTGTTGCAGGCGTTCCAATTTACGGTTCGTGTTGGAATTTTGCGTATGGCACCGCTCGTAATCTAGTGTTGCAGGACAAGCATGGAGAGGTTTGCCCCGTCGGCTGGACTGAAGGTAGCCAGACGATGAAGGCAGACCCCAAGGGATCTCTGGACTACTTTGCCACGGTGAATGAAGACGTTGAAATTCAAAATGGCATTTCCAAGAAGCGAGCACGCAAAGACTGACTGACCATACCACACTGAAGGAACCATAGATCATAGATCGCAACCTGCTGAAAGTACATAATATTGCGCTATATTTCGACGTAAATGTGCATACCTAGTCATTGGTGGAATTTCTTGGCATTGGGCACGGTGTCAATTGAATCGGTCGAACGCCTAAACGTTAAACATCTGCTAACAATGGTATGTAACAAGTGCCGCACTTTTGCAACTATTATAAATACACATTTCCTTGACGGTTGTGGCTGGATAGTCGAATGGTCAACACAAGTACAGCACATGGCAGATGGAATATTGAACTAAACAAAGTACGACACCAGATTGTCGATTTACCCGGAAGAAAACACAATACGCCACGAACAAAGGAAAATAATACAAGTCACCGAGATCGGAGCATCGTGTATCTATATATACCAACCCCAGAACGCAGCTGTATCTGTTTGCTTTCCTCAGCTTACTCACCTCCCAATTTAATGCCTCCTCGCACTCCCCCAACTCTCATCACTGCCCACTTCACTCCCACCTTCTTGTCCGAGGTCGGAAACAAATGCCTCACTTCCCTCGCTCCTGTCCTCATGCTCAGAACCATTCCCTCTGATATCGTGTGTCAGATGTTCAAAGTCGAGGAATGGATTATTCACCGTATCTTGCATGGGCCCTGTACGTCCACCTGGTGTAACAGGCGACGCACTCCAATCGCTATCACCGGCGACCGACAAGAACTCATCTCCTTCGGACTCGGACGCAGCACGGCTAATAGGCATCGGTGAAAGGAAGGAGGCGTCAGAGATAGCTGGAGACGTCGCTGGATGCACTGGGGAGTGTGAAAGAGGCGTCGGATGTGGACGCAGTGAACCCGAGGGTAGCTGGAGTAGGGGTAGAGAGGAATGTGTCTGGGGGAGGGGGTGAGAGGGGGAATGCGGTGCTGTGGTGATGGCATCATGTTGCACGACAACCTCTGAACCGCCACTGCGGGGCGATGAAGGTACTGAGATGATACCAACAGAAGATGCAGGTGAAGAAATGATTACAGGGGGCGTGAGTGGAGCTGGGTACCGTTCTGAGAGAGATGAGATGATCGATTCAAAGGTAGATGTGGAAGCATGAGGGTGATTTTCTTCATCGCTGCTGTCGTCGGAACCACTCGTTACCACTTCATTTACGAGTCCACTGCCTTTCCTGAACACTCCGGAACTTCCAAGCGTCCGAACCGAACTCGTAGAATTGGCCCTCGAAGAGAGCGTCCCCCTTGACCCAGCGACGGACACAAAGCTAGACGAAGATTCCATCACCCTCGTGATTGGCGAAAAGGGCCTCTCCCCGTATATCTCTGCACTCGAACGGGGTGTGTCTGGAAGGAGGGGACCAAATGGAGAATCCTCAGCCGTGACTTGATTGGTTGGAGTGAATGGTAAGGGATGTAAGGGGGCCTCAATTATAGGTGAACGGTGGACAGGGTTGGGAATTGCAAGCGGGGATGGGGAATTGATATGAAGATGACCCACACTATCGGAAAATGAATGGGGCATCGGGTCAGTGGAGGTGGGAGATGCCGTCCTGGGAGACATCACTGGTATTTCATGGATTGGGAAGGACGCTGAGTATGGAGCTATGAATACTGTACTAGAATCTCGTTGTGTTGTCGTTGACTGAGATTCAGACCGAAGGCGGCGAGTGGGCGTTTGGGGCAGCGACAGAGTACTAGGTGTGACTGGGGAGGAAATGTTCGAGATCACGTGTGTCGGTGCGAGTGGGGTGTGTGTAAGAGATGTGAATGACTGTGATAATCGCATTGAGTACGACAGGAAGTAAAGACAGCCTCATCGGGCACTTACCTCGTCGAGGGTTGTGCTTATGGTGTCGAAACCATCAAAATCATCCCTGAGTCGATCTGCTCTTCGCTTTCTCAGACCGTCCATTGTCCTTTCCTGACTTCTGAGTACCTCATTCCGCCATTCATCTACCTCTTTCGAAGCGAGTGCCTCTAACTCCAATTCATCCCCAAGGAAATCGTTCGACCCTAGAGCTCTATCGTTTACATCCTGATCTCTCTGAAGATCATTGCTGTGATGTGATGAACCGGAAGTAGATGGATGGCGACGACGAGGCGTCCTGACCGAAACGGCGCTCGCATGTCTGTTGCGTGCCGCGCGTCTGCGCTCGAGAAAGTTTTCAGCCCATGCTTCAAGTTTTGGGGCTATATGCGGTTCGTATACGAACTGGAGGGCAAAGAATGAACGAGAGGGGCGTGTGAGTACACGTGTTTCTTTCCCAAGGATGCAGGGTGTAAAACGAACACCAACATACCTCTTTGAGGGCAACCACTGCTGCTACACCTACGACAGCCACGACAACGTACACAGCTGCTGGTGGAGCCATAACTCCTTGTCCGAACTAGAGTAGATCCAGTGAACCGGTTTCGTCCGCAGCACCTTGGCTGAACGATCAATGGATGCTCGAGGATACGGCTGATAACATTTCCTACCAGTGAGACAAGGAAGAGAGTAACCGGGTAAGTTGATCAGACAGACTGCAATGGACGATCTGTGGGTGGACTGTGGTGGACAGTTCAGAAGAAATGACTGCCAGGAGGCACGGCCTCCCCAAAATGACCAACACCCCTTTTTAGGCATCTCGATGACGGTCCGGGAGCACCCGGGTGGCCTCCTGTAAGCAGAGCGGCAAGGTATCATTTCTTCTTCCACTATGATACCTGCCAACCAGCGACAGGGAACTGCAGCATAGAAAATATCTATGATCTGGTCACTTGATAATTATGTTGTCATTATGAGATGATTTCACGAATTCGGGCTCAGACGGAGTTGCCTCTTGACTGTACTATCTGGGAACTACTAGTATGGGTTTCCGTCAATAATGGGACTTTGGTTCATTTAATTCTACTTGTCGTTTTGTACTACTCGCCTAGATGTGAATAACTCCCTTCACTAATAATAATCAGGATAAAGTCTTCGGCTCCAACACTTTCGGTCGCCCGAGTCTCAAGTAAAAATATCATATTAAGTAATTGTCCAATCATGATAGAAATGGAGGGTGGAAGGGGGCCCGGGGAAGAGCACAAGCAAAGGCAGATTCACTGAGCCACTACCGGCCATTCCTAGGCCTACGGTGAACTTTGCTCGAGAAGAGGATGGTGACAGTGACGACAGTGGTAGGGAGGAAGTTGTGATAACTTGAAGACTGATGTTACGTCGTTTAATCGATGTTGTGTCCAACGTGTCGTGTCATGTCGTCTCGTCCCTGATATCGTAGCCGATTCGGCGTTTGTTCGTTGCCGAGGCTCGACGGGGTCATGTGCCACGGACCGCGGCGGTGTTGGGTTCCGCGAAATGGCTGCGGGGGCGGGATCCCAAGTCACTCGTCACTGACAGTTCTAATATTTTCCTGATGGCCCTAGGCAGCTTATATTTGATCTGATGGTCCCGATGCCCGGGTGCTATCCAAGTAGACCGTGGGTCGCTGCTCGGTAGTCATTCCAAAGAATCACGGAGCCTGGGAAGTGTAGCTGTTGATCTGCTCCGTGTAGACTCACTCGCCCTTTTTGGTTGCGCTCCGGCACGCGGTCGCCACTTGCTACAGCGAACTCTCCTCATGTCGCAGTGAACTTTTTCTCCACGCTGCTGGAGTGAAACGCGAGGATGCGGTTGTGTGTTTCATATGTATTCGCTTAAGCCCACATGACTTGTCTGCTGTGTGGGAGGCGTTCCAGCGTTTATAATCGACACAGACAAGAGGGGACTAGCCTAGACAAGCATTAACCTCCTCCTATCCTTTTCACCACTGCCCTCTTGACCGAACCTGATGTGGGATGTCGCCATCTGGTTTTGTCTGCTATCGCTGCCGTCATGGCTAGTCGCAGCCCAGAGCATTGCCTCAGGGGCCTACACGCCAATGGCAGGAGCCTGTCCGCAGGGCTTCACGCTTGTTCGCATGGCAGGATCCTCACCTGAAAATCAAACACTCTCCACCTCCGAAGCCTCGTATGTCCAAGCACGCCGATCGCAGGTCATCCCGCAAGCCTGGAAAACCTACCTTGCCAACGTCGAGGCTACCAACGTCACTCTTCCTTCGTACGTGTCCAGCATCCTAGGGGGGTCCTGCTCGCAGACCCCTAACTTCGGTATTGCAACGAGCGGAGGAGGTTACCGGGCTGCGATCTTTGGTGCAGGCGTGTTGAATGCGTTGGACGGGAGGAACACCTCCTCAAGCAGCGCCGGTATAGGAGGATTACTTCAAACGGCGACTTACTTGGCAGGATTGTCGGGAGGATCGTGGTTCTTGACGTCCCTCGCACAAGCCAACTTCCCGACCATCCAGGAACTCACCTTTGGATACTCTAATCCCACCGTTGCTAATAACTCGTGGGGAGGATGGAACGCTGAATATAGCATCTACGCACCTAGTTCCGATCTCGCCACTGATACCGAGTACCTCACCAATCTAGTTGAGGAGCTGGAGGGAAAGTATGACGCTGGTTATCCTGTCACATTTGCCGACTTTTGGGGGCGCGCACTGGCGAGACATTTCACCAATGGGACATTCTCATCAAATTTCTACGATGAATCCTACACTCATGGCGCGGGAATTCTGTGGTCATCAGTTGCGGAAACGTGAGTACTATGGGGCAGGTAAGATGAAATTATACTGATGCAAGAATACCAGTGAATCATTCACATCATACACGATACCATTTCCAATTGTCGTGTCAGACCTCTCTGCACAAGGTCAAAACACCTCGAACGATATAGCTGGGGATTACATACCGATCTCCAATCCCATTTTCGAGTTCAACGTTTGTCAGTGAAAGCGATCCGTTGATGGTTCTTGACACTGCTAACATGGAACGTAGTTGAGATGGGCTCCTTTGACCCCATGTTATCTGCGTTCGCGCCAACAAAGTACCTTGGCACGACGAATGACAGTATCTGCATTACGAACTATGACCAGTCATCGCTCGTGGCCGGAAGCTCGTCTGAGCTGTTCAACGAATATAACATCACTGTAGGTTTACCGTTCAGCACTCAGTGTTGACGTCCATTAACTCGAGAAATTCAGGGCATCTTGAGTTCTACCATCGGCCCTGAGCTTTCTTTGCTAAACTCGTTATTGCCAGAGTCAGGTATCGAACTTGATGTTGCAATGTGGCCGAATCCATTTTACGGAATCGCACCGGAGACTTTCATATCGTCTAACCAGACGGATCTAAGCCTCGTGGACGGCGGTGAAGATGGGGAAGTCATCCCGTTACAACCTTTACTCGTGAAAGCTCGTGGCGTTGATACGATCTTGGCAATTGATGCTGTGAGTACAGTGCTAGCTCTGCTGTCGCTGATGACTTGACGCACCACAGACCTCAGATGTCAACAACTTCGCCGATGGGAGCTCGTTGATTGTAAGTCGCCCTTTTATACATAGGTTATCAGTGATGAACTGTCGCCAGGCCACCCAAAATCGGACTATGTTGCTCTCGTCAGCGTACTCGTTCCCTCCTGTGCCAACGACACTCGAGGAATTTACTGCACAAAACCTCAGCACGAGGCCGACGTTCTTTGGATGCAACACGAAGAGTGCAAACGAAAGCGTGCCTCTCGTAATATATCTCGCAAACGGCGGTCCTCCTCGCAATGGCGAAGCGCCTCTCACCAACACATCCACTGAGCAAGTCGCCTATGATCCTTCACAACTTCAGGCGATGCTCGACCAGACATTTATCATCGCTACCCAGGGCTACCCTGCAAATTCCAGTATGGTAACTGACCCCGAATGGCCTGCTTGCCTGGCATGCGCGATCGTCGACCGTGCACGCGAGAGAGCAGGCGAGACGAGGAGTGGGGTATGCAAGAGCTGTTTCGCGCGATACTGTTGGTCTGGAAGTACACTTAGCACTGGTGCCCTCCAGAGCTCCAGCAGCAAGCGGTCCACGCGGAAGTTTGCTTCTGACTTTGGCCGCGGCGGTCGGTATTTGGGCATCGATCTGATCTGAGGTTAGCGCCGGCTGAAAAGCTAGCACGTCGTTCCCGAGGAGACAGAAGCAGTATCCGGGTGGCGTTCTGACGAGATTTCACCTATGACGATTTGGACAGTGGTCAGATGTAAACTACGCCACCATCATGATTCATGACCAATTGATATGCTGATCGAGTAGCTTGTTTACTTGTAAAAGGGAGCCGGCTGGCGTCTTGGCGATGATGCATGAGGTGAAAGGCGGTGGATGAAGGGTGTGAATACGGCTGACGGAGGTGATTGAGTTGCGGTGAAATGATCTCACCTTTCATAGTGTTGACGTTTATTCCGAAAAGACCAGACAACGAGGCAGATCTAGCGCCAGTCTACTTCCATGTAGAGACGTGCGATCCGGAACGAAGATGGCCAAAGGTATTGTCCTCGTTGCCCAAGTTGACCAAGGGTAGATGAGAGGCAGGCAACCACATACCAAGTTTGCGTAACACTGCACATCATTTGATGTGGCAATGGATCAAGGAGACGAGGGAGCTCTCAAGCGTGGAGAATGTTGAGAATGCACAGAGGTCCTAAGTGGAGGGCTCGCTGAATCGCGATTTTCAAGCTCAGCGCAGGTTGCAGTAGCGCCGCGCCGAAGATTCACCGATCATGTTGACTTGCTGCTCGCTGCCCTTGCGCATGCGCTTGGCAGAAGTGCGTATCATAGGGCGTACGCAGGTTTGTCGAATGCTCGCCCGCTGGTATTGCGTGTAGTCACGTGATGAACAGAAAATTCCACCGCGAAACTGCGTCGATCGCGCAAAGCCAGGTGGAGTTGTTTTCGAACACGGATCTGCTTTTCGCTACGTCCATTATCGCCTCACCCTGCGGCGTCTGCCACACCCTCAATTTTCATATCCTCGTTGCCATGTATCTCCTTCCGTCACTGGACGTTTCTTTCTCTTAATTGGACGTTCCGTCTCCTGGCTTGCCTTCCTAGAGCTTTATTACTTGTGATCTCGAGCACGACTTGCGGGTCATGATCTGGAGTTGCAGTCCCTAGGGTTGGTCCTGTTTCCAAAGAAACCTCGCCCCTTGTTCTGAAAATCGATCAAGGAACTCGGTGCCTTGCCTGAGAGCGGCGCTTCATTCACGCCGCCTTTTTGGGGGGTTGTTGGACAGGTCAGCATTCCTGTGGTGATTTGACGTATTCTATTCTGATTTACAGTGAACGAAGTCTGTGTTTGAATATAGACAATCCAGGAATTCGAGAGTAGGTGGAACGCCCCCGCAGTGCCATGTGGACAGTTGGTTTCTATGCAGAACGGGGTGAGGCACTCGTACGTCAGGACCAGTCTCGCTCACTTCGACGATAGGTCGATGCGGTCTTTTCCAACATGCTGGCATTTCATAAAGGACAGTCTGGAGCGGCGTCAATGAACTCGCTCGCAGTCCTACGGTGCAGGCTGAGCGATAAAGTCACCGGGTGTCACGGCGCGGTGGGTGTATGTCCATTGAGATATAGCACACGCCAGATCGGGAAAGGCGATCTACTTTTGCGTGGTCTGCACGGTACAACCGATGACGTCCGGTCGAGTGCTCGGCGGGTGGAATCTTGCTTGTGACTGTTATGATATGTTTTTGTCACGCCTCCGAGGAGATGCGTATAAAGGTCGGTCGACTCCCCCCCTTGTCCCCATCAGCGGCTCCCCTCCCTCTTTCCCCGGACGTCCCCCCCTCCTGCACCGACGTAGGCGACCTTGAACTCCTCTCTCCATTCTTGAATTGTACTCCCACTATGGAATCAACAAGAACACTCCCCGCCTTCTCCCTTTCTTGGTTATCCCACAACATCGCCCTCGCCTTCGTCTCCTTCGTCGTCCTCTACGCCGTCGTGCGTGCGATCTACCATCTCTTCTTGTCCCCCCTGAGTGCGATACCCGGCCCCTGGTACGCGGCGGTGTCCAATTTCTGGATGACTACACACGTTCTCCGCCTCCAACAATGCAAGACCAATCACCGACTTTTTGAGGAATACGGCCCAGTTGTGCGTGTCGGTCCCAACAAGGTGATATTCAAGGACATCACATCAATGCGAAGCGTCTACTCCATTCACAAATTTGACAAGAGCAAGTTCTACAAGAGTTTCCTTACGTTTGTCGCTCATTCCATACTCCCGCTCAAGCTCACCCATCCCTTAATAGGAACGAGAATGACCATGCGTGATTACGACTCCTTAATCATTGTGTACGTGTATTAATTTGACCGCAGGATGACCACCCTCGATCATATCGGGCATGCGGTGCGACGGAAGGGGTATGCACAGCACTATACTCCAGCAAACTTGGCTCTGTTCCAGGTGGAAGCACACGAGCATCTTTTGGAACTCGTCACCGTAGGTGGCACTTGATTTACTCTTACCGCATCTCAAAATGATTCAGGCCCTCGAGCATATCGGGGGTAAATACCCCCTCGACTGTCTTGCGTTGTTCCGCCACTTCATGGTTGATGTCATCATTTCGTCCTCTCACGGTTATCGCCAAGGCGCCCTCAGTAAATGGATTCTCGGCGGGATGGATCCCATCGCGACTGCCATCTCTGACTTCCCAAAAAGAGGGATTGTCGTAAGTGCAGTTTAAGAGATGCGTAGTACAAGCTGACTGGGTACTCTCAGCGAAGCACTATGCCGTCTTGTTTGTGGAACCTAGTTTGCCGTATCCCGAACCGGCGATGGCGCCAGATATGCGACTCGGACAAGATCATTGGCGAGGTTTGTGTCCTCTTGCTGAGTCATCACTTCCAGCACTGATTCAAGGAAACCTCTAGTTTGTCGGCGCCCGCGTGTATGAGATGCGCGCCAAGGAAGGCATGGGGGGAACGTCAGATACGGAGATAATTACTTTGTTGCAGCGCCTCCTTGAATACAAATATTCGCCCCACCAACAGATGCCGGACCACGATATCATTTCGGAAATGATGGGACACATGTTCGTCCCTCTTTTAAAGCTACATTCTTACTGGAGGGTCTAAATGTCACTTGAAGGATTGCGGGTTCTGATACCACATCCAATTCCATGTCTTACTTTTTCTGGGAATTGACTCGTAGGCAAGACATTATGAGCAAGTTACAAGCGGAACTCGACCAAGCTATGCCCGATTGCCATGTTGTGCCAGACTTGGCTGTCCTTCAGAGGCTTCCATACTTGAACGCGTTTATCAAAGAAGGTATAGCATTTCCTTTACTATATTGAACATGCAGGGAACTCAGGCTGCGTAGGTCTCCGATTGTACACTGCCGCACCCAGCGACCTAGAGCGCGTTATCCCATCATCGATTTCCAAGAACGGCGCTTTGGATGAATCATTTGATTTAATGGGTTACGCTTTGCCTCCGGGAACGGTAATCGCTACGCAGGGCTGGTCGATGCACCGTGATCCCTCCATTTTTCCCTCCCCGGATAATTTCATCCCCGAACGATGGCTCCAGGGACCAGACGCCACTGCAAAGATGGCGCAGTACCTGATGCCGTTTGGGACGGGGAGTCGCCAGTGTGGAGGGATGAACTTGGGCTTCATGATGCTCAGAATCACAGTTGCCGCCTTGGTAAGGAACTTTAACGTCACTGCCCCCCCTGAAACCAACGAGAGGAGTATGGAGATCAAGGACGCCTTTGTAAGCTTGCTTGCCTGGTTCATAGACCTATTGTACTCAAACTTTTCACCTAGGTTATCCTCCCAGCCGCCATGGAGTGCAAGCTCGCCTTTCACCCCCGTAACTAATTAGCGTCCGCACGACACCCATCCTACACCTACGTCCTCTATGAACATATTATACCGTCTTCCCTTCTCTCTCTTCTCGCCGGAATATTAAACGCTTTATAATTACTTAATGGTTCATTGGTGTACCATATCCTCGAACCTTCTTCACTGTTTCTATGTATTATCGATACGTTGAAGGCTGTTTTTGCGACGACACTGTCTAGATACCCAGTTGGCAGGACCAAAATTGTAACCGTATTCCAACTAGATATTAGAATATTTCCTTGGATTTCCCAAAAACCGATGTCATCCGTGTCACGGCACGTCGGAAACGATCAGGCCCATTGAATGATTTGCCGGCTGTGGAATGATCTCGGAATCGCGCGAGATGGTATATGTGGCGAATAACAGCGATGATCCCCACTCTTTCTTTTCGGTTACTCGGGGCTCAATGTCACCAGCCAGCCTCTTTAGAAATAATGGCAACAACCATTATGCAGAGTCGACACTTGAGGGTGATTGGTGAGTTTCCGTGACTGGCCATCCTTATATTGAACACAGTAGGACTCAGTCACTGTAGTAGACAGTTACTTGAATGTGGTCATTACCTATTGAACACAGTAGGACTAAGGTAATGTCAGTAAAGAGTGTAGCTAATGGATAG
>JBBPQE010000175.1:0-40572 GCA_038092335.1 Boletus vinaceobasis | reverse complement strand
CCATATCACCACTTATTTTTATTACGGGGATATAACGCAGAAAGTCTGGTGCCAAGGGTATACTAATATCAGGGATATAAAGTCAGATTTGTATATATTTTTCGTATCTTGGCCGTCATCGCGTGTATATACGGGTAAACTCGACACACTGACAGGCTTACGGAAAGTTTCGGGATATTCATGAATCATTATATGAATTGAGTACCGATGACTGCACCAACGTTCTTCTAGCCGTCTTGTCAGATCTTGTAGCCGGTCAAAACATGGTGAAGCAGGCTTCACTACAAAGCTAGCGCCCGAATGCGTCCTATAACCAGCCCTTTTGATGCTTTCCTCGTATTATGCGGTGTGAACGTGGAATGTTGTGAGAGAGCTCGGCATCATGCATGTCATGTCTTGTATTCTCGAGCTGTAGTTTCGGCCGGCGGAAATGTGGCGAGTACCGCGGCGGATGTGAGCCGAGAAATTCGTCGACTTTCGAAGGACGTTCAATTCTCGGAGGTCATCGTAACCTTGTGTTTTAACTTTTCAGAAAGACAAAAGGTCGCCACTTACCCACTGCTATTATGTTTCTTTTTCGACTAAATGGGCCACTGGCTGGGGACGGGAGATCCTCAGAACCTTGGGATTCGGTGACACCGATACGAATTCAAGGAACAACGGCGTATCTGGACTGTTGGACACTGGACCGTGCTGGTGGTGGTCGTGATATTGGTGAAAGGTGGGAGCTTACCCGATTATGTGATCCAACAGGAGGCCTAGGCGGCTGTGGACAACAATCACATTCTTTGCCTTTGCTCTCCATCCACTACTTACCAACTTCCACGTCGTCGTTTAACGACGACAACGACGCAGGACAAGCTACGACGCGATGGACGTACAGCCGCAAAATCACGCCTACACCATCTTACGCATAAAGCGAAAGCGCACAGAGGAACCCTTGGACGCGCTTGGTATGCATTTGGCCACACAACATGCCACCCTTGTCAGCCAGACTCGCTCACTCTGCAAGTAGTCGTCGAATCACGGTTCAGGAGAAAAAAATCACGCGGTGGCGTTGACGTGTTCCAGTTCGCCAAGACGGTCGAGCACGACGCTTGGGGGGACAGCGAATTAAGGCAGAATCTTCAGGTAAGTTCGACGAATGCACGTACTTGTCGTGTGCCTTCTCATTCTGGGACTCCGTGACGATCCCCTTTATTTAGTCTCAGATCTCAAAGTTGGCCCAAGATTCGAATGAGAATACCAAGGTACAAGCGTTGCCCGCTCGAGAGACGAAATTTCCTCCTGTTCCTGCCCGAACGGATAACGGAGCTCGACGATATGCCGTCAGAGTAACAGGTGATAGGGAAGATGCAAGACCGAAGAGACGCCCCACTAGCCCGTACGTCCTGTAACCTATACAGTCAGTCTCCATATCTCACCCCCGGCCGTCCTTCCCAGCCCGAAAGTCATCTCCTCTAAAGACATTCCACGAAATGACTTTAAGATGTATGACGCAGTCCCCGAAGATCAAGGTCCCGCTTTACCACCCATGGATCCCGAGATGGAAAAGTTCCTCCCTATGCTTCAAGATTATCTGACGTGTACGCAACTCTCTTCACTCACTCTTCTAAAAGCTCATGGTTGAGTTCCGGTAGTACAAGACACTACAAGTGTCGTTTCCAATACCAATTCATGCGCAGCTACCAGGGACGACTACGTGTGGGATGTGTTTTATAGGAGACCCTATTCATTATCAGAGTGGAATTCGTTCGCCGCAAACTTTGGGACGGTGTAGGTAGGCTTTTACTGGAGTTTTCACAGAAAGACTGATATTCGAAAGGACCGGCCTCCCACCCTCCGGGGAAGATGACGACTTGTCTGACGGCTCTGAATCCGAGGAAGTAGACGAGGCCGACGAGGATTCCAATGGTTTGTGTTGCGACTTAGATCGCGATATTGTGCTTACGCTCCTTCACGAATCTTCACAGCCGAAGAGTACTACAAGAACGACTATCCCGATGAAGAAGACTCGAATAGCGATGACGGTCGTGTGCAGTATCTCTGTCGAATATCAGCGCATCTGACATGACTTTCTAGACTTATTTCACGACGCCACTGAAGATGAGGATCTCGTCAGCGACCCTGCCGATAGTGACCACGACTGGAGATGATACGGCCTCAAGCTCAAGGTTATGACTTGCTACATCAACATCATTGCATTTCTTCAAGATCTGGATTACAATATCAAAATATCACGGACATGCCATTTTTCATCACGCGTTGTGTCAGCATACATGTTTCATAGATCCTTGGTTCATTGTTGTCGAATGATCATTTGTGGTTGACGTTCACGAAACATATCGTTGCGTTCCGAGGGCACCGTCCGTCCTGAGGGAACTCTTGTTACTTGGGCTTTTTCGTAACTCGACCTGCACAGTTCAGCATACCAACCGGGCTCTTCTTTTGAGAAACGTACCCCATCGTCATCCACTGGCACCTGCCACTTCCTTTGTTTCTTCCCGAAGCTCAACAGCCCCAGGAACAACACCGTCGCCAACGACAAGATAACCACAGCAAGCGTTAATCCAGCACCTAGGAACCCGGCGCCCACCAGATTGATGGGCGACAAGGCCGCCGAACGAGCTTGTTGTGCAGCGAGCGCGAGCGCACCGCACCCCCTAGTTTGTGAATTCTGACACACGTTGCACCAGTCGGCTGTTGTGTTCACGGCAGAGGGCTACAACCCCGAGTCAGTTTAGCGCGCCCTGCCAACGCCGCGATGGAGAGCAATATAAAAGGTGCTTACAGCCACGGCGTCGATGAAGACGGAGAGCGGAACGTCCCCCGTTTGGTCCAAGAAGTTGTACGTCGTAAAGTCGGCGTCGGTTCCGTTCTTGAAATTGAACCGAATCACAGGTTCACCTCCAGAACTCGGCTGGCGGACCTCGAACGCCACAGCGGAGGCATAGTCCACTGACAAGTATCACACGGCGCTCAGTGGGGACGTGGGACAGTAGGGTGGGGTGGTAAGAGATTTACCGATTCCAGCGAGCTGAGGGTTGGCAGCTGCGATGCCCGTCATGTTGAATAGGGACAGTAAAGGCTTGTAGGCGATGGCCGTAATCATCATCTTCACAGGATTCGTCGTGTTCACGACATTCTCAAACGCATCGAGAATGGAAGGTATGATTGCTTGACCGGCGACTGGTCCAGATGTGTTGGTTCAACACGGTAGGGGACCGAGACCATGCAAGCATGACTCACTGTTCCCGATGCCGGAAACGCTTGGGTCGGTGAAGACGTTGTATTCGTGCCAGTTTGCAAGGGCCCTTACTTGTGCGAGGTAAGTAGGAGGGAGTGCCTGGGCGAACGTGGCGTTGTGAATGTTGTTGACATTCATATAGTCAAAGATCTGATTGAACGTGTTGGCCTCGAGTGACTCAAATGATGCAGTTCCAACTTACGTTCCACTATAAGCATGTCAGACTCGATGCGGAGGCCACGCATTAAGATGACGATTCGTACCATGTTTTCCAAGGTGACCGATCGTCCGTCCAGGTAGGGAGGAAGGAGCTCAAGGAAAGCAGCACTTTGGTTGGCCATTTGTTGAAACTCTGCAGAGTTATAAAAGTCGGTCGTGCTCGTGTCAAATGTCTGCGGCCAATTGAATACACCGCCAGGAGAGGAGAGCCACAAGGTACCAACATTGCAATCCAAGAATCCTTCCAGCGATACGTCCAGATTTGGGTCCACGGCATCGACTTGGTTTTATTGCTCAATTGCTTTAACCACAAGATATGTTGCTGATGACGTACTGGGAACATACTGATGATCGCCAAATGTTATTCGGTCGAGTCAATATCACAAAGGCAAATGCACGGACCTGATACCCCCCGAGCGGAGCGACGATCGTCGAGCCATTCGCGAGTGTGATGTTATTGTCGACCGTTCCGGGCCAAAGTCCCTGCGTGAGCGAAACACATGAATCATACACGACACCACTTTCACCACCAAGATCAGCGCGGATGTACACTTGAGACTGGTCGAAGAGGTCGGTGCTCATGCCTGGGATATATGAGGAGGAGGAGGCATTCAAGTAGATCGACCGTAAAACCTCGCCCAGCTGAAATTCTTCTTGCTAGAGCGGATCAGTGGGGATTTGGCTTCAAGGCTGTTCGAGGGCTAGAGATAACGCACGTTTCCCAAGGGCGTAATTTGTGTTGCAGTCGCAGTGTATGTCGTCGGGTCCTGATAAAAACCTTGCCGATCGCCGTGGCGGACGACGAGCACGACACCAAGCATTTGATTGTCGTTTGACGCCATGACTAGATCGACTCGACAGACGGAGAGCCCACGAACGAAGCCAAGGGAAGGTAATTTATAAAAGTTGAATAGATGGGTAGGACCATGGGTATATCTTTAACCGATGTGCATTCGAAGACCCGGTGAGATTGCAAATCATCCCTCGCAAGGAAATACCGAAATCCGGATTTCCCCTTTCGTCCAACGGCGCGTACCTCAGAGCACATCAAAAGAGAAGCTTTGGAGGCGCACCTTGTGTCGTCCCATCATCGATAGCGTTAAACCGACCTCCTCGGCCGCCCAGGAAAGGGTCGAGAAAAAATTGGTCCTGCAGGCTCCGATAAGGATCACAGTAGAGTCGACGCTCGATTCAAAAATACCTTTGTTGAGAGGTTTGGTCGCGTAACCTAGGAACGGCGAGGGACCTAGACTTTCGGGTGAACTCGGGAGGCGCATGTTGTTTCCAGAACGTTGGCTCGAGAGTCAGGCCTATGAGGGACCAAACATTTGTTTGCGGAATATTACTGGCAGATGGCTCCCATCGGTCGCTAGTTTGAACCTAAACTTGGAGCTCGAAGTTCGCATTTTGACATCTTGATACACGTTGGCGCTATTTAGATGGGCCAATCCACGTACGCGTGTGGTTACTTGTCGTCTGGCGCTGCCAGCACCGGCGCACTGAGCGCCTCATTAGAGGGTGTGGGCTTCAATAGTACGACTCACTAGCACTGATGAGTTGGAGTGGCAAGTCACCGTCGTGGCAACTCGAGTTGACCCTGTCTTCCTTGTGGCTGACATTACTAGCAGGACATCTAAATCGATCACCTGCATACATGTGCTCACGAGGACACCCTTCCCTTTTCGCAACAGGAATAGCCTGAGAGCTGGCCCGTCGGACCGGCTCGGGCGCATACTAGCTTAGGTCACCTATCGTTATCTAGCTATAGCCTTATCTCAGACTCAACCACAGAATGCAATCTGTGGTACGCTGGTACCCTCCAGCATACGACATTCGTGTCGAGGAAATTCCTATTCCACAGTGAGCATGATGCATGCCTCCCCAGCTTAGCGTGGCGATCACGTTCCGAGATGGTTTGTCGATCAGGGTCCTAATAATGTTACAGGGTAGAACATCCAGACGATGCGATCGTCAAAGTCAAGGCATGTACATCTTGTATACTACTTCTACTTGAATCTGTATTCCTGAAAATTTCGGACTCTATTAGCTTGCGGGACTGTGTGGCAGCGATTTGCACATCTATCGTGGTACTGAGGGGTTAACAGAACCGTAAGTCCCCCAGCGCTGTCGACCATCACGATGTTGTGACGAAGATAACATCCATTAGTGCCGTCTGTGGACACGAATTTATCGGAGAAGTGGTTGCCCTCGGTGCAAACTTCCAACCAGGGGCGACAGGTCGACCGCATCTGTACTCTGATCTTAAAGTTGGAGATAAAGTTGTCTCACCGTTCACGGTGTCGTGCGGAGAGTGCCAGTACGTTATCGTATTTCCTATTTTCCGGCAATCATCATGGATACCTCCACTAGTTACTGCCGTGTTGGTTTCACTTGCAGATGCGTCAAAAGCCGACTTTTTGGAACGCCGCACACACCGGGGGGCCAAGCCCAGTATGTTCGGGTCCCACGTGCGGGTGGTACACTCTACAATCTCGAAGGGATCTCGGCCGTTGTCGCGCATCCTGACCAAGAGACCAAAGAGACAATAGGGACACTCGCAGACTCGTCGTTGCTTTTACTCTGCGACATCTTGCCAACGGGTGTATTCGCAGCCTTCCAGGCGTTGAATCACCCCAAGATTTTACCGATGCTGACGTCGAGGGCATACTCTCACAGCCCAGGGGCTAGCCTGCTAGAGAGCAGCGTTTCGATCCCGTTGAAGGCAGAAGACAAGGTCTTGACTATCGCAATCGTTGGTCTTGGACCAGTGGGAGTGGTACGTCGATGGTCGCTAGCTGGGCCTGACACAGTCATTAATAAAGCTATGAATGGGGAAAGTGCGCATGTATCGCGTTGCTGGATATGCTCTACGCGAGAGACGTCGAATTCCGCATTGTCGCAATTGACCCGACGGAAATTCGACGCAAGAAAGTAGAAACAATATACGCCAAGGTCTCGCAGGCTTATGGAAAGCAGCGAAATGGCCATCTAGAGGTTTCTGATATCGCAGCAAGCAAGGATGTCGTAACAAGATGGACGGAAGGCACCGGATGTAACTCAGTTTTGGAGGTGAGCATAATGTCATTGAGGACCTGAATCGATGAATATTCTTGTGACTCATGTTTGCGATATAGGTTGTTGGGAACACGAATGCTCTTTCGCTTGCGTACGAGCTGGTGAGACCATTCGGGTGCATAACTTCAGTCGGAGTGCACTCCGGCCACCAAGTGCCATACACTGGTCGGGAGCTGTACGATAAGAACGTGTCGCTTGACTTTGGGCGCTGCCCAGTACGAGCGATGTTCCCTATGGCGCTTGACTTGCTACTCCGAAGGCAGGACATCTTTGGAGAGGTCGGGGGAGAGACAAGCCTGGTGGAAAAGGTCGTCGGGTTCGATGTAGCAGCGAAAACATACGACGACTTTGACAAGGGAAGATGCGGGAAGGTATTGTTTGATCCTTGGAGATGAGGGATCAAAAGAAGCTATACATACGTATACGAGTGAAAGAGTTCTTGAGTCTTGACTTGTAGTTAACGCGTATGTGACTATATCATGTGATATGTCACGCGTGTGTCACGCGTCTCGCTGGGGCCAACTATTAGTACAACTCAAATCGACAACGGCACCCCGCTACTCTGCAGTTGCAACTGGATACTGGCAAGCCCGTGCTACGCATCGCCCGGAACTGTCGAGCCAGGATATTCGGCTCGTTTCTCTCAGTTTAGCGCTCTGTGGCCATGTACATCAAGACTCTGACAATCCAGGGGTTCAAGTCCTGTCAGTGACTCGATCTAACTGCCAAAGCATCCACTGATTCGATCCAAGACCGCGATCAGACACAGATAGAACCATTTTCTCCGCAGCACAATGTGGTTGTCGGACGCAATGGCTCTGGCAAGAGCAACTTTTTCGCAGGTTAGTCTCCATTCCGAAGACACTTGACAATGCCGAGTGCATCGGGCACCGGACAAACTATGAGGAGCACAGGCCCTCTAGTGTCACTCTTTTGTCTCTTGTAGAGACCGTATGACGGTGCGGGTGGTATACCATGTTGTTACGTCCTTCTCCTCTGGTGGTGTTTCGTGTCGAGCGCAAGATACTCACGCCTCATTGATAGCCATTCGGTTCGTCCTCTCCGATGCATATACTTCAATGTCCCGCGAGGAACGCCAAGCGCTTCTACACGAAGGTGTCTCAGTGACTACCACTCTATCTGCTTATGGTACATCATCGTCGCTCCCTCACATTCCTTTCGCTCACGGGGTCCACAGTGGAGATTGTATTCGACAATTCAGACAACAGATTTCCTACCGGGCGTGAGGACGTTATCATCCGACGAACGATTGGTCTGAAAAAGGACGAATACAGTCTCGACAAGAAAAGCGCCAGCAAAGCAGACATTATGAATCTCCTCGAGAGCGCTGGGTTCAGTAAATCGAATCCATACTATATCGTTCCTCAAGGCAGGGTAACTCGCCAATTTTCTTGCGCAGTTGCGCACGCTGACGCAGAATGTTATAGATAACCGCGCTTACGAACGCAAAAGACCACGAGCGGCTCGCTCTCCTCAAAGAAGTAGCGGGAACCAAAGTTTACGAACAGCGCCGTGCTGAGTCCCTTCGCATCATGGCAGAAACGGACGCAAAGCGTACCAAGATCAACGAATTGCTCGAGTATATCGAGTCGCGCTTGACAGAACTCGAGGAAGAAAAAGAAGAACTGCGCGAGTTCCAGGAAAAAGACAAGGAACGACGTTGTCTCGAATATGCTTTATATCAACGCGAGCTGGAAGAAGTCGGTGAGGCGCTGGAAGAGATTGAAGAGGAAAGACGAGGAGAAGTACATGGCGCAAATATGCGTCGTGAGCAGTATGATACTCGCGAGAAAGAGATTCAGGTCGGCGCGATTCATCCGCTTTTATTTGTGACTCATGCGTCTTGCAGCGTCTCGAACAGAACATCTCACAAACCAAACACAGCTTGTCGACTCTCAATATTACCCGTCAAGATGCTCAATCTGAACTCTCTGACCTCGTTCGCTCGCGCACAGAGTTAGAATGTACCGTCGCCGACCTACAATCCACGGGTGAACACGAGACTGGACGACGGGCTGAACTCGAAAACGAACTGGCAGCTTTGGAGCAACAGATCCGATTAAAAGAAAGGGAGCTTTCCCAATTGATTCCTCAATGGAATGATGCCCGCGCTAGAGAATCTGTGGAGAAGCGTAGAATGGAAGAAGTACGAACCCAGTTGAATGCCCTCTTTGCGAAGCAAGGGCGTGTCAAGCGGTTCCGGACAAAAGCGGAGCGGGACAACTACCTCCGACAGGAGATTGCTTCGCTCGATGCGTATCAGAATACTCGGTCTGCTGTACTTGAATCGACAAGACAAGATCTTGCATCAACGAAAGAGTCGTTGGATAATATTGTCCAGAGGATGGATGGTATTCATGGCAGCCTAGAGGATGGGAAACAGCGAGTGCGGACCCTAGGTGAGCAACTTGCTGAGCTCAAGGATCAACAGAGCGACCTCAGCGAGCGACGGAAGGAACTCTGGAGAGAGGATTCCAAGTTGGGTGGTCTTCTCGCTCACGCGGGAGATGAACTCAAGTCTGCTGAGCGCAATCTTGCTTCCATGATGGATAAGGTAGGTGTGAATATATGCACATCATGAACAAGCTTTGGTGAACACCTCAGTAGGATACAGGCTCAGGGCTGCGTGCTGTCGATCGGATTGCACAGAGGCACGGTCTGGAAGGGGTATATGGCCCACTATATCGTCTCTTTGAGATTCCGGACCCGACCTTCAGCACCGCCATTGAACTCACCGCTGGAAACAGGTAAATGACATACCTATGCAAACACATCTGGCTGAGACGCTTTTATTAGCCTTTTTCATGTTGTCGTCGATACAGACGAAACGGCCTCCAAGGTCCTCGAAGTCATGCTGAAAGAAAAAACGGGTCGTGTCACCTTCATGCCTCTTAACCGTCTCAAACCAAAGCCTCTCACATCGGTCCCACCAGCCCAGGACGCACTTCCTCTCATTGACAAGATTCGTTTCGACGCTACGCACCAGAAGGCGTTCCAGCAAGTATTTGGGAAGACGTGGGTGTGCCGCGACTTGACTGTCGCTGCGGCATATGTGAAGAGTCACGGGGTCAACACGATCACGCTCGATGGTGACAAGGTTGATCGAAAGGGTGCATTAACAGGCGGCTACCACGACGTTCGGCGGTCACGCATCGAAGCCATCAAAGCCGTAGCATCCTGGAGGACAAAATTCGACACTGACGATAAGCGCGCCAAGGAGGTGAAAACTGAGATCACGCGGATCGAGCAGGAGATCACACGCATGACGGGTAGGATCCAGGTGTTGACGCTCCAACAAGCGCAGGCGCGAGAGTCGAGAGAGAATTTCCTTCTGGACGTTAATTCATTGAGCAAGGAACGTGAACGGCTGGATGCGCGGGTGGTGGCGCTTGAAACGGAAATTGGGGATCTCGAGACGGAGCTGAATAGTACGCAAGCTCGAGCACAAGGGTATCGACAAGAACTGTCGACCCCGCTCACGCAGAATTTGACGGACGAGGAAGCGAGCATGATGGATGCGTTGGGTATCGAGGTAGAAGACCGGAGAAGACAGGTACTCGAGTTGGGTAGGACGCGGTCCGATGTAAGCCGTTTCAGTCCATCCACTCGTGATGATTTGGCTGAGGGTTTTTGCATGTTAGCTGGATGGCAGGAAGAATCTGGTGGAGATCGAGTTGAATGAAAGTCTCCGTCGGCGACAGCGAGAACTGCAGGTCAAACTGGAGTCTCTGGGTGAAGCAGCGAGCGGAAACAACACGTCGGCAGAGTCGCTCGACGCGCGTAAACGGGAACTCCGATCTCTTGCGATCTCAATAACGGCTGCGGCCAAGCGATCTCAAGGTATGCACATCCATAGCTCCCCCATGCATCGGTCCTCACGCAATGCACACGCGCAGACGCAGACAAAGAAGTCGAGAAACTCAACACGGAGCTCCAAGAGTTGCGCTCAGCTTCTGAAAAGGCACAGCAGCAACAATCGGAAGACAGTCGGAGCGTGACGAAACTACAAAAGAACACCGAACGGTACCTTGCCAAGAAGCAGATGTTGACGGCACGCAAAGACGAGTGCAATCGCAACATTCGTGATCTTGGTGTTCTACCCGAAGAAGCGTTTGAAAAGTACACAAACGAAAAGCTCGATCGGGTTCGCGATTTCAACACGTGTTTTTGTAGTAAAGGTTGGCTGACGTGGGTTGTATTGTTAGTTGGTCAAAAAGCTTCATACCGTGAACGAGGGCCTGAAGAAGTTCGCCCACGTAAACAAGAAAGCGTTCGAGCAGTACAACTCGTTCACGAAGCAACGCGATCAGCTCTTGCAACGACGCGAGGACCTGGATAACTCGGCAACATCGATCGAGGAGCTCGTGCAGGTGCTTGACCAGAGAAAGGACGAGGCGATAGAGCGGACATTCAAGCAAGTGGCGAGTAACTTTGAGGAAGTGTTTGAGAGCTTGGTCCCCGCTGGTCGAGGCCGATTGATCATTCAACGACGAATAGATCAGGTCAGTTGAAACACCTTTTCTTTGGAGTATAGTTGCGCTTACGCCCGATGTAGGACGAGGAGGCTATGGATGAGGCGGACGATACCCAGCAAAGCACGATCGACAACTACACCGGGGTTGCCATAAAGGTATCGTGACTTGGTCAGTACGCCGAGGCGGTGGATACTGAGAGCGTTTGTAGGTGTCATTCAACTCAAAAGTTGACGAAGGCCTGCGAATACAACAACTATCCGGTGGTCAAAAATCGCTTGTTGCGCTCGCTACGGGTATGCGTTGGCTTTTCTAAATATCAATGTGACCATTCACACGCGTCGTTCAGTGTTCGCGATACAGAAGTGTGACCCTGCACCATTCTACTTGTTTGATGAGGTATGCATGTTGCCACCCGAGTAGGCATTCGGGCATTTATTACCGAACCAACAGATTGATGCCAACCTCGATGCTCAATACCGTACCGCGGTTGCAAGTAGGTGATCCCACACCCTCTTTTTCCCCGTTCTCAAGTTTTTTATTCTTAGATATGATCAAGTCACTTTCGCACACTGCGCAGTTCATCACGACGACGTTCCGACCCGAGATGTTGGTTACCGCAGACAAGTTCTACGGTGTCTTGTTCAACAACCAAAAAGTGAGCTCCATCCGAAATATCAAACGGGAAGAGGCGATGGAATTTGTGGATCAAGTGCGGTGTTGTTCGAATTTTTGTTCGTGATGGATACTGATCATTGTGTACTTTTTTTTGCTTCCAGGAGGCGCAGGCGCAGTGACACGTTTTGTTTCCTTGCTCTCACGCGCCACGATGTTGAGTTGTTTCTGTGGGTTCGGAATGTACTTTCCTGATGTTTTATTGTTATTGCTATCGTTTCTTGTATGATATTGACAGAGCATAGGATTACGAGTACACTGAGTCACCGAGACATTGGCTTCCTTGCCCGTGTATGCCGCATCACGAGACTGATGCGATCTTGGTCTATTTTGACAAAGCTTCGGTCAGCACGAGCCTCTCGAGTGTTATACCACTGGGATGTGTGAAACCCGGAGCGCTTGGCTTTGATTTAATGTGCTCTGCCAAGAGTTACTTGATGTACGGCCGCGGAACGAGTCTCGGTCGACACTCTCGTCAAAGGGTATACTCTGAAACTTTTTCCATGATGCGTGTCGTCGATTCGACCGTCATCAGGGGGGGTATACCGAGTACGCGAAAGCTGAACCTCGTTAGGGGGTATTCGACGATGGTGACACCGCAGCGGAACGTGACACAAACAGAAATGCGGTGCAAACATGGGAATGCTGATGGAGATGCATCCCGATGATGGGGAATACGAAATCGAAATCGTCGGGTTGGACTACGAGTACGGTGATGGCGCCTGAGGCGTAGTAGGCGCTCGAGTGAACAGCACGGGCCTCAGTAAAAACAAGTTGCGGGTTGCAGTCCTTTCTTATTTATTTGTTCTGTTTCGAAGGTGCTGTAATTAGATCATCATTTTTCTTTTGACTTGACTGCAAAGACGGTACTGGTGGCGAGTGAATGAAGGGTGTAGGTTTGACGTGATCAGCTTGCCATTATGCTGAAACGACCGAAAGCCGGTACTCGTAGGGGAGCTTGTCGCGTTGCATCAACTTGTATCTTGACAACAGCGAGGACAACGAAGATAGTAACTTGAAAGACAGCCATCCGACGGTAGGTGGAATTCTACAAACCGGTGTCAGTATGCACAGCCACTACTCACGAACCGGCAACAGCCGAATGAGGGGAGGACGAGATTCAGCACACACCCTCCTCGACGAACAAGGCCTGATCTCATCAAGGTAAGCAGGTTATATCGTCATTTACGCTGCCCAACAGTCCAGTCAATGTGTCTCTATGGGTGGCGCGTGTTTGGTGCTGAAAGGAACCAGTGATTGAGGTGGATGGAGTGAGGTCTGGTTGGATGTCGGGGCTTGGACGTAGGGTTTTTGTTGGCACGAGCCCTGACGGATGGTGGACTACGGAGAGCGGCAGGGTCGGATTGTTGCGGCAGCTGGTATCATTGCCCCTAGTTTGGTGCTGATTCACTTGCTCCCTAGACTCGGAATAATCAATGGCCACCACGAAGACGACCAAGGGTAAGGCGGCAAGTGCGTGGTCCCCACTCGTTTACTCTGTTTCATGACCGACCAGCGATGTCAGCTCCAGCTGGCAAAGCCTCAAAAGATGCCAAGGCTGCGGCCGCCAAAAAAGCTGCGCTGCAGGGCGTTCACTCACACTCATCGCGCAAAGCCCGTTTCTCTGTGACATTCCGCCGACCAAAGACATTGAAGCTTCGTCGTAACCCCAAGTACCCCCGGAAATCGATTCCGCATGCACCCAGAATGGACGAGTTTCGGACTATCGTCTCGTGCGTGTTGCTGAATACTTTTTTGGGGGGAGCGAATACTGACAGTGTGGATGGCAGACCTTTGAACACGGAGTCTGCGATGAAAAAGATCGAGGAGCACAACACGCTGGTGTTCATTGTTGATATTCGATCGAACAAGCGTCAAATCAAGGAAGCTGTGAAGAAGCTTTATGATGTGCAGGCTGCCAAAGTGAACACGCTCATTCGGTAAGGCATGCGTGTTATCGAACGGATCGACGCTAAGTAATGATTGCAGACCGGACGGAAAGAAGAAGGCATACGTCCGCCTCGCACCTGATCATGACGCGCTGGATGTTGCCAACAAGGTGATGTGTTGTTTCAGCCCAAGCGATACTAAGCGCTGATGGGCTGCTGTAGATTGGTTTCATCTAAACCAGCGTAACATGTGGTTATTATTTCCCTTATGCGAATGTCTCATATATGTCCGCATGCAATCCAAAACTTGTGCCGCGCTTTTCGTTGTGAAATGGATGTGTTTTAATGGGAATTGTCATGATACTACTGCATTCGCTAGACAAGACACAATTCATGAGCGGAAGAGAAACAATTTGGGGTGTTCGTGTGCTAGGCGATGTTGGGAGGGACGTATCGATGTGATGTGTGTGTGTGATCTTTGTGTTCCTTTTTCCCGTAGCAACTACATCTCCCGCACTCGGCTCATTCCCCTGGTCGTCCTCCGCTTCCTCCGCTGTCGCCACCGCAGAGCTTGCCCTCCTCGCAGGCTCCCCCTCCGCGACGCCAGGAACTCCAGAATCTATTGTTGATTAATACTTTTGCCCCACCAGCTGTCCCTTGCAGCGGCGTCCACTCGTTATCGCGTTTCCTGGCACTTCTGCCGTCCTTGCTCTTCAGCAGTAACATAAATCTCATTCATGTATCCATCCATCTGCCTTCTTTTGCTCGCTGCCCTCGCTTCCGTCGTCGATGCCTCCCGTTCGTCTCTCTCCAATTCTCATGCCAGGCGTTCTCTCTCCCACAAGCATAGAGATCTCCTCGGTTCGTCTTTTCTTTCTCTTCTCCCCTTCAGATCCCAACATTACCCCATCCAGGTAACCTCGGCGGCGCTGTCAACAGTCTTGGTGACAGCCTGCTCAACCCGTCGACAAACCCGACTTCGTCCGTTCCCTCTTCCGCACCGACCCAGACGTCTGCTTCATCTGTGCCAACTCCGACGTCCTGTAATGGTTTATTGGGCCTTGGTATCGGTTGCTCTTCACCGACCCCAACCCTGTCTCCAACGACGCAGGGTACCACCCCTTCGCCCACGCCCACGTCCGCGTGCGGACTCCTTGGTCTAGGAGTTGGCTGCCCTGCCCCGTCGAGCAATGCACCCACGTCCCCTGCGGCCTCGTCGACGCCGACGCAATATAACTCACCAATTGGCGTGTCTACTCCGGCTGTCACCCCAACAAGTTCGTGTAATGGCCTTTTGGGTCTTGGAGTCGGTTGTGGTGCTCCGTCGAGCAACGCACCCACGTCCCCTGCGGCCTCGCCGACGCCGACGCAATATAACTCGCCAGTTGACGTGTCTACTCCGGCTGCCACCCCGGCAAGCTCGTGTAATGGCCTTTTGGGTCTTGGAATCGGTTGTGGTGCTCCGTCGAGCAACGCACCCACGTCCCCTGCGGACTCGCCGACGCCGACGCAATATAACTCACCAATTGGCGTGTCTACTCCGGCTGCCACCCCGGCAAGCTCGTGTAATGGTCTTTTGGGTCTTGGAGTCGGTTGTGGTGCCCCGTCAAGCAACGCACCCACGTCCCCTGCGGCCTCGCCGACGCCGACACAATATAACGCGCCAATTCGCGTGTCTACTCCGGCTGCCACCCCGGCAAGCTCGTGTAATGGTCTTTTGGGTCTTGGAGTCGGTTGTGGTGCCCCGTCGAGCAACGCACCCACGTCCCTTGCGGCCTCGCCGACGCCGACACAATATAACGCGCCAATTCGCGTGTCTACTCCGGCTGCCACCCCGACAAGCTCGTGTAATGGTCTTTTGGGTCTTGGAATCGGTTGTGGTGCCCCGTCGAGCAACGCACCCACGTCTCCTGCAGCCTCGCCGACGCCAACTGGCGTGTCCACTCCGGCTGCTACTCCGACAAGCTCGTGTAACGGTCTTTTGGGTCTTGGGATCGGTTGTGGTACCCCTTCGAGCAACGCACCCACGTCCCCTGCAGCCTCGCTGACGCCAACTGGCGTGTCCACTCCGGCTGCTACCCCGACAAGCTCGTGTAACGGTCTTTTGGGTCTTGGGATCGGTTGTAGTTCTCCTTCGAGTGACCCACCCACGTCTCCTGCGACCTCTCCGACGGGTACAGATTCGTATTCGCCCCCGCCGACGACGACACCTTGCAGTGGGTTCCTTGGACTTGGCCTCGGATGCCCCTCGGTTTCGTCAACACCACCAAGTCAGCCGACCAATACAGCGGCGCCCACCACAACGGACTCTTGTGGACTCCTAGGTTTAGGAGTCGGCTGTCCTGTATCATCAAACCCTCCGGACAGCCAGCCTCCATCTGACTCGCCAACTAGCTCTGTCCCACCTGACACTAATAGCCTGAGTGCTACGCCTACACCAACTACCTCCTGTGCTATCTTGGGTATTCTTGGATGCACGACCTTTACACCCACTCCTACCACCACGCAGTATGTAAGATATATCACGATACATTGTACCGTACTGACACTTCATTCCTAAGGCCGACCACATGGACCAGCTCTTCGCCTACTTCGACTGTGATCAATTTTCCTCAGAATAGTACCACCACAACGAGTGGAACGGTTCCTTCGAGTGCTATTCCGACCACGTCTTTCACTCCTACGACCGCTCACACCAGCTCGGTTTCCACTAATTCCAACTACAATTACTTGTCCACGGTTTCCTCACTTCTGCTTAATAGTGCATCGCCAACGACTACGTACACAGCTTCCAATGCCGATCAAGCCCCAACGTCCATTTCGTTGCTTTCAGTAGCTCCTACTGCTACTCCTTCCGCTCCTCCCCTTCCCAGTGGTTTGCCCCGAACCATCCTGCCACAACCACAGCTTGATGTCAGTAGCCTTCCCAGCAGCGATGTCATGGTCAACATTCTATTCAATAATTCGCTCAACTGGCAATTTGTGGCAGAGAATGCCGATTCTCCAGGGCAGATCTTTGAATACTTCCCTTCCGTGATCGCTACGGCTCTTGGCATCGATGGTATGTTTTTCAAATTAAGACCCGACCTTCCACCAAATTGATTCCGTGGCAGTCGCAGGAGTGCAAAACTATGACTTGACCGTCTACGAGCCCGCGTCATATACTGGGCCAACGGATGTTGGTATGCTCGGAACAATCTGGCAAGGTTACATGCCAAGCGACAAAGTTTCTACACTTTCCAGCCTCATTTCAAGCATGAAATCCAGTTTCTATACGGGTCAATCCAACTCGATCGCTTTGGCGCTGGCGGCGTGTGTCGATCCGAGTTTGCAACTGAATGCGATCTCAGGTCCAACCGCTGGAGAAAGCAGTAGCACCGGGTCGTCGTCCAGTGGGTCCAATGTTCGCCAAGATGCGATCATCGGTGTCGTCAGTTCCCTCGGTGCCATAGCGATCATGATTGTTGCGTACGTCGGCTATAAGGCCTACAAACGACGCCGCGCCCACGCACACAGACGTCTCTCTGACGCCGCCAACCCCGACGATGTTGGGGTGCGACCGGACGGCCAGGAGTTCGACCGGGACAGCGTTGGTGGTCAACGGCGGAGGAGCTTCTACTATGCCGAGGATAGCTTGCGGGGCTACCAGTCTTCAAATGCAGATGAGGAAGGTTACGATCACCACGTCACGAATGTGCGGGAGCGTCGCGCTGTTCAACCGGGCACAATTTCGACACCCATCCTGCGAGAGAGTACCATGAACTGGTGATCAATACCATTTTTTTTCTCGCTTTTTTGCAATTTTTCGCGGACCGCGTCCCTCATACCCTGTTTCCTCACCTCCGACCTTATCTTTATCCTTCCTGCTTTTGTGTTTGCTCAGAGGTCTTATTTGTTCTTTTTCTTGTGTAGCCTGGGCTCTGTTGGTGCCTTGTTTATGCATTTTCTAGGATGCCTAGGTAGGTCGCGACGAGAGTCTGGCTTTGTTCGTTGCGGCTGTGGTCGACGTTCGCCCTCGTTGCTGCAGACGAAACCCACAAAAAAGAATGGGATGCGGCGTCGACCGCTGATATATGATGTGTAGTTAATCAAAATTGCAAACGACGGGCTGGCCTGCCACTTCCCTTCTTTTTTTCATAAGCTCTTTCCCGACGTTTTTCGTGACGACCCAACGCGGACGCGCATGCGCAACTAGAATTTACTTGTTTTTATGCGGACTGTTGCTTGTTTCTCCTTTCGAGCCTGCTCTTTTTGACGCGCTACGCTCGTTTTCATATTTATAGTTTTTCTTTTTGGCTTATTCTCAAATGTGATTCTAACGTGTCCCTCCCAAAGAGGGCATTGAAATTAGATGACGATGTCAATTCGGTCATTGCAAAGTGTAAATCACTTCCGTAAACAACTCAAAACCCATGATTCAGATACGACCGACACAGATACGCGATCAACAAACTACTGCTTTTACGGCCCCGCATTGGACGCAAGCGGGCGCACGTCCGCGACGCTTGTGAGGAACCGCTCGAGGACAGCTTTGCCCCTCCGAAGATTGGCAAGCGAGATCCGCTCGTTGGGTAGATGCGCTCTGTCCTGTTGTTTTTGCGAACGTGAGCGAACGGTGGGGGTATGACCATCAGCGCTCTCATCTCTCCATACATAGACACACACGAAAACGAAAACAAGGGGACAACACGCACCGAGCTCTGGCCGAGCGGAAGATGAAGCGCTCGACATCGGAACGTCTTTTCGAGGCAAGGGACGGACGGGATGGACTGGCGACGCGGGGGGGGATCATCAGCGGTGTGTGTAATACTCGGCTTTCGAGAGAGAAGGGAGAAATAACATAAAACGTACCCCGCCTTCACGGATGCGCAGGGGTTCGACGCCCCATTCTTCCCGTACGGCCGTTTCGAGTGCTTTGAACCACGGATCGTCGAGGTCGCCTAGCCACCAGTCTGCGGTGTGATCGATGGTGACCTAAGCGAGCGAGTGATATATGAGCGTCAAACGCTCCAGCCGACCCTTCGATGAGAAAGAGGGGACGGGAAAATACTCACAGAAAGTTCATTGGGCGATTGGAAGACGTCAAAGGAGGCTTTGAGGTGGGCGACCAGTGCGCGCGAGACCGTCTCTAGATGTTGGTCTGGCACGATGCGCAGCGATAGCTTGGTCGTCACCTTTCCGGGAATGACGGTGGGGTCTGCGTGAGTGGCACAGAATCCATGAGTGCGACGGCCCTACGAGCAGTTCGAGTTGCGGGACTTACTTCCAGGACCTGAGACGGAGATGTTGTGCACCGTGAGCGAGGGCTCACGCCATCGTGAAGAGAGAACGGAGGCGGGGCTATGCGTCACCAACGACAATAGCTCATACAGTCGTTTTTCGTCTTCAGTCTGGGGGCGAACGCTGTCATCTGAGATCACCACGTAAGCCGGCAGCGATGGTATCGTTAAGAGATTCAAGTAACGCACAGAAACCTGGAACTGCAACTTTGGTCTGACCGTCTGTCAGCGTTGCGAGTAGTCGAACCCTTGACATGAACGTTCGAAAGATGGCTGTGCTATCAGACATAATACCTACATATCAAACATGGGTTCTGTCGTAGCTCCTCCTTCGATACCAGAATGTTGATCGGGGGCGCCGCTGGTGATCTAGGAGGCGTCTAGAGTAAAAATTGGGTCTAAAATCTTGAGAACGGACCTCCAACGTGGCATGGACAACTCCACGCAACCCATACGTGATACATGGGGGATACTCAGTGATCCAAGTAGAGTTGCTGCATGAAAAGATTAGGAAAGCACGGCCAATTAATAGTGAGGTGATACCTGAGCAAAATGGCATCGATGTCCCCGATTTGAGACTGGACAGATGAAAATGCGTCGCAAGCGCAAAGTGATAGAGTCAAACCTTGTGTGCCATAACGGCGTCCATAAACCCGGGACTGCCTGCCTCTTCCTCACCCTCAATCAGAAACACGAGGTCAACACCAAGAGCCCGCTTTCTTAACAATTCGGCAGCAGCACATGCCACTGCCATGATAGGACCCTTGTTATCTGTAACACCACGACCATACAAATATCCATTTCGGCCAGTGACAGTAAACGGGTCAGAGTCCCAGCCGTCACGAGGAGCTGAGATGACGTCGTAATGTCTGAAGAGATTGTGAACGAGTAAACAAGGACACGAGTAACGCAGCTTTACCCATAAAACAATATCCGATGCTTTGGGTGTTTGCCTTGCGTTCCGTGGAAGGTTGACAAAACCAGTGGACTCCCGTGCTCACCAGTAGGCAACTATTAAAGGCCAGAGCTCGATCACTAGTTATTGTATAGAAGTAGAGTCTTACTAGTGTTGACTCGGCGCCAAGTTGGTGCAAACACTTTTTTAACCAGATAGCTGCCTGACGACAATCTTCGAGATGCAAAGGCTCAGAGCTAACACTCGGGATCGAGACAAAGGTCGATAGTGCGTATGTCATGATGTCTGCATATCAAATGTAAGTGATACGGAGTTCGCATGGCGGGCCACGCACCATGAGCATCATTTTCAGCTTCAAGTAGACTATTCTCCGAAAGCGGGGTAGAGGTCGCTTTTGACGGCAAGTAGATGTCCCAAATCTAGATGAAATGTGATGTACCAGCGTGGGAAATGAGATGCACAACTTACCTTCACAAACCCGTCATTGGCACCTGAAACCAGGACGAATCCATTCCCCTCGGATGAATGTGTTACGATAGACGAGAGTACAATCCCATCGTGAGCACTCCACGACGCGGTGCAATTAAATGCGGACGACCATCGCTTAAATCCACGGGAATTAGTGGTATTGGGATGCCCGGACCGCGTTTGAGTACCGACCTGTATCTGACCATTCGAGGAACACGTGTAGAGTTCGGAATACATCATGGACAGTGATAATATATCGGTGTTCTGGAAAGCATAATGAGCTTCTGTTCAAATGCGTGGGAAGAATGTTTTGGCTGACCTCCTGGACTATGATAGTCCGGACTAGTGTCCCGGTCTCGAGATCAAGTACTTGAACATATCCTTCCTGACACCCTGCGAAGATAGTATCGCCCGTAACTGCGAGGGACAAGACCGCGCCATGATTACATTCAAACGTATGTTTGAGCACAGGACCAGAGGGAGTGCACGTCCATATCTAATGAGAAGTGAGAATGGTAATCCTTAGTTTAGCACCCGACCTACCTTGACCGTCTCATCGCCACTGCCTGTTAAGAGGTGATAGCTTGCGTCGGGTTGCAATGCGGTGTCATCGGAAGCTGTTCTTTGAGATGGCATCATTGCCATACAGTATACATACCCAAAGTGTGCGGAATCAAGAACGTTGGAAGCTGGAATTCCAATCACATTTTTACAATACGGGCTTGCGTTCAAGGGAGGGGAATGGCTAGGGTTGTTTGCAAGGAGATCGGCGGGTTTATGAGTGTACTGAGGATAACTGTCAAAAAACTTGTGAACTTTGCGAGTAGGAGTGGATGCGCCAGAATTGGTCTGTTCTTGGGGCGATCGGGCGACGGCTTGTTGACCAAAGCCGAACCATTGTATCGAGGTATTTTGGCAGCCGAGGTAAATTGTTCGTAGAATCGGGTTCCAAGCCAGAGAGAAAAGATCGCCTGCCCCGGTCTCTAGATAGGGGTTGACGACATAGATTGCAGTGAACGTCTCAGTGGACCATATCTGTTTTGAATCAGATGGTGGACGATCATTGAAGAAACGAGCACGTACTCTAACAGTACTATCGCCTACGAAACGTCAGAAACCTAATATGAAAGAAGTGCACGATTCCTACCCGAAGCGCTGAACAGCCATTTTTTGTGTTCTGCCAATTCCAAGGCAAGTATGCTTCCCGTATGACCGCGAAGACTAGTTTTGAGCGTGTAAGATTGCTTGTCCCAAACCTGCTGACGTTAAGCTGAGTCGGTAAAACAATGTCACGGAAGAAGACTGGCCGAAATATCTTGGCACTGGCCTCCGACGAAGATGTGCCGAGCATCAGCGATGAGACTGAGGACAGACTTGTTTTCATCGCCCAAAGAATGTAAAAGCCGGGGGGATGAGAGCGAGGGTGCAGGCCTGCTGACGGAGGCTTCAGAGTTGGACATCAGCACAGATTGGAGAGACACAATTTAAACGGGAATCGACGCACGCCAGGGCACTTTTACGTTCATCTTCCCCGTTCCTAGTCCGCGGTCGCGTGAACGTCCGGACTTGGTGCGGGCTCTGAGTCGTGTTTCCCGGGCTCCGTTCAAACCCACGTCGGAACCAGACGAGAGATGTGTGATGGAGATGTGAAGAAGTCTGCTCTGACTGGGTAGTCCTAGTCAGCACTGCAGTACTCAAGGCGAAGTTTTGAAAGAGTCTTACTGAAGGAGGCTGTCACCCTTTAAAAATCGATAAGGTCTTCCATTAACCGCCACCGCCTCTAATACGCTCCATACTCGAATGGCGTCAGAAAAGGCGAGACTGGCGAAAGACAAGGTGAATGACGGAAAACCCCACCGGTACTAGGCTATTAGTAGTGACACTCTGCCAGGGGAATGCGGCGTTCAAAGCTGCCGACTATCCCACCGCGATCGGCCATTACACCGACGCAATCCTTGTCGACAGTAGCGACCTCACGTTCTTCCTCAACCGGGCAGCGGCGTATCTCAAACTAGGCAAGTACGTCCACAGCGAATCCATCCCAAAGCCGCTTCACACGGTTGATCAGTTACTTTGTAGATCCGAGGATGCGGAGAGGGATTCCACCAGTGTTTTGGCGCTGAATCCCAACAATGTCAAAGCACTCTTCAGAAGGGGTCAAGCGCGGAGAACTCTTGGGAACCTGGATGACGCTCAGGCGGGTATGGGTCCATATTTAATCAAAACCGATGGTCGCTCATCCATTTACAGATCTGGACAAAGCCCTCGCGCTAGAGCCTGCGAACGAATCGGTAAAGAATGAAATACTTGAGCTTGAGAAGTCATCACAGCGACGGGTGCCACTTGAACAGCGCTCCAAGTACATCGTAGGTCTTTAGCCCTGCAAGGACGTCGGTGAAGAGCTAGATTCTGACTCATAGGCTGTTGACACGCCCAAAAACATCACCCTAAAACGACGTCGGGTTCCAATTGAGATAATTGAAGGCGATACACCTCTATCCCACGATGAAACATGGATCGCCACACCCTCTGAGACGAAAGATACGAATTTGCTCCAGCCAATCTCATCGCGCCCACTGAAGCAAGACAGCAAGCCAACCACGACGCAAGCTCCACCCAAACCACAGACGTTTGTGGGCGCCAAACAGGCGCGCGAAGAGTCTAAGCCGGTCAGAGTATCAGGCGGGATATTCCGCCATACCGGAAATCACACCATCGTTACTAGGACACCAAGCGAGGCTGCTTCTTCCACACGAGAATCTACCCCACGACCAACATCAACCAATACAAGTACACCACGATTCCCAAAGCCATCCACAACATTATTTCAATTTACCAAGTCGTGGGAGTCCCTGCAATCCGACACGGACAGATGGAATCTCATTCGTGTAAGTTGGGTACTCATGCAAAAAACCTCCGAGAAGTTTACGCTATTTCATCCAGACAATCCCCCCATCTGCCATCCCAGCACTATTTCAAGTCTCGTTGGAGCCAGATTTGCTTAAATCCATTCTACACACATTCCGGGTCGTGCTTGAGCAGGATTCAGCTACGGACACACTGGCAAGAGATGGCGTACGAGATTACCTGTTTGCTTTCACCAAAGTTCAAAGATTCGGGACAGTAATGCTGTTCATGGATAAACAGGAGAGGCAGTTGTTGCAGTTGTTACACGAAAAGGTGAACTATGCACATTCGTAGGATCACAGGGGGCCCAGTGCATATCACATCGTGTAGTGACAGGTAGTCTGCTGCAGTAATCTGGTCATCGAAGTTGCGTCACAAACCGGAAATTAGTAATGAGACTCGAAACCCTCCTCCTCGAATCCTTCCGATTCCGAGCTTCGTTACTCGTAACTGCACCTAGCTCGGGTTTCCATTTCTGCGCGGAAAGTTGCACACCAAACCGCTGATTGGTTGTCTACCGCACTGTTCATCTACTCATCCAACGCAATGCCTACTCAATTCGATGAGCCCCACACCAATTTGAATGGCTCCGATGGCGTGACTCCACCTATCACGGATGCTATTTCGGCTGCGGATGGCGCAAACACAAAGCATCGACCGCCTCAACGGAGCCTGACAGTTACAAGCGAGCACGCCGGACTACTCGAAGTGTTCAAAGCGAACCTCGTCCAAGCAGGTCTCTATCGACCTGCAGCCGACAACTCGGAAGTAGGAGCGAGTCACGATGATGTGACTCTCATGTGCGTTGCCGCCCCGTTCGCCGAGTATTTGAGTTGAACGAGTTTAACAAAGGCGTTTTCTGCGCGCACGTCGGTTCGACCTCAATAAGGCGGAGAAGCAATTCGCCCGTGCAGAGGCGTGGAGAAGACAGTACAATGTTGACGAGCTGTTCAAATCGTTCGACACTGTTGAACTGGAGTCGGCCCGGAGGTTCTATCCGCGCTGGACAGGGCGCCGAGACAAAGTGTGTATGGGCTCTCCTATATTTTCCGATCCGAGTCCGGCTCATTTGATGTTGGCAAAAATTTTCCGCAACCGATCTTTGTCCACAGCAAGGTCTACCGGTGTACGTCTACCGATTAGCTTCCCTCGACAGCTCGTTGCGCCGCGAGTTGGACGCGGTTCCATCAGAGGGACGGCATCAGCGTATGTACGTTGGATTCGACAGTGCGCCCTGCGTAGTTGGTCGGCTGAGTGCCCTTCCACTAGCGTCGTGCTCTACGAATGCATGGCCCGTTTCGTGTTACCTCTCTGTGACTATTTACCCCACGAACCATCGACGCCGATATGCTCTGTGACGTCCATCATCGATCTGGCAGACGTCCCGCTGACCGTCATGTGGTCTCTCCGGAGTCACCTCCAACAAGCGTCCACGATGGCTACCGCCAACTACCCGGAAACGCTGAATACCATTGCTGTCGTAAATTCCCCGTCGTTCTTTCCCACCGTATGGAATTGGGTCAAGGTACGCGCTCGAGACACGCTCCCAGTCATGTCAGATGTTGACTTTGGGCGACACGTTTCGACTTACTACTAGGGTTGGTTTGACGAGGGTACTCGTCGGAAGGTTCATATCCTGGGAAAAGACCCTGGTAATGCACTTCGCGAATTGATTGGCGAGGAGGACTTGCCAGAATCCTATGGCGGTAAATTGAAATGGGTCTTTGAAGACGAGCCATGCTTGGATAGCGACATCCAGAGGGCTATCGGCGAAATGCCAAAGGGACCGGTCACTTTCACCGATGGGAACATCGTGAGACCATAACGATTTATACTAGAAGTCCTAGTCAAGTATATTTGCATGAATATTTTGAGCGACGGGGTAGGTCGTACTTGTAGATGATAGTTTTGTCGCCAAGAGTTATCTGGACGGGTTGGGACATCGAAAGCTCCTGAGTCCATTAGATCCCTACTGGTATTGTTCAGGTAGTACAATACATTAATGCACACAGGATAATGATATATGCGTCTGAAGCATGAAAACTCAAAGATAAACAACGACAGGAAGCTGTATCACTCGAGGTCATCCTCAGGTTCAGCCACCACACCGTCTTCATTCCAAATTTGAAGCAACTGCACGAACGTCAATGACCGATCCACGCACAAAGAAGCGCCTTATTTACCGTCGTTCTTTGCACTGCCAAATGATCAGGTAGGATAAGGGGTGTCATAGCGAACGGCAGGCGGTCCCAAGATATCGGAAACTGATGGCGTTTGATGGCAGGTTTGTCTCCAATAGCACTCTTCTTTCCTGGAACGAATTTACTGCATTTCCTGGGGCACGATACGTCAGGACGATGAAAGTTCGCAAGCTGACTTACTCCTCGGATAGACCATATAACCCCTTCAAGTGAGATTTCAGCAGCATCACAATACAGATTATAACCGAGGTTCTCATGACATCAATGTTGGGGTTTGGCTCCAGTGGTGGTTGTGAAGCGGGGTTCTATGACTTTGGTCAGAGATTTGAGACAAAACGAGTCATTCGTCTCACCACCACATGAGTACCATTCGGGACAGATTGCTGTTGCGGCTCATGGAGCTGGGCGAGCAGATTTGAAGGAGAAACGACTTCTATGAGTTGCATCCCTGAAGTAGATAAAATAGACGTGAGGTGTTTGATGACAGCAAGAACTTCCTCCTGGGTTTTGTAATCTAGAGTAGCAAAGTTTTCGGCCATGTAGCGGGAAAAGTCAACATCATCCTAAAGGTCGTTTCAAAATGGAAGGAATGGATACGTGTGAAAACGTATTTTTACCTGTGATGATTTCAATGCAGTTGGAATGTCAAATACTTTGGCCAATGCTTTCAAGAAATCCTGTCGAGGCGCTCTTTTTTCCCGAATTAGCGAGTACCATCGTTGCAACAAGGCGGTTGGCTCGGGTTGCATCCGATAGCCTGCAGCAACCAAATCAGCGTTGTCGAAAAAAAGTAATAGAAAGTCCACTGACCTTGTACGATATTTGGTGAGATGACCTTCTGGTAGTCAAACGACTGCCTTGCACTGACGATAAAGCGAGCATTGAGAAGACTCATGTGCTTGTTGTACAGAATGGCATGCAACGCGTTGGCCCGGACGCTCATCGCTGTGATAGGGCTCGTTTCGAGGGCAACAATGATTGGGAAAGACTGTTGTTTTCAGTGCTACCAGTGACTCACACAATACCTTACGTTGCATACCTGAAGCGGGTGTGCAAGCCCTTGCTTGACGGTAAAGGTTAGAATATCAACGGCAACAGCCTGTATCTGTGGGTTCTGAGAGAGTGCAGCATCCAAGATAGGTGAAATGTAACGTTGAACGACCGCGGAGCTGACGCTGTTCAGAATCCCACCAGCTTGTCATCATCACGTGTATCGGAGGTAGTGGTTCTTACCCAGAATCCGCAAACCCTTCCGTATTCCCAACGAGTTCTGCCATATCCACAACGCCGTCACCCTTTCCTTGTCCAGAGACTGGAACAGCGAGCGTCAACAGATTTTAAAGTTTTACAGTATGTGTTACTCACCCTTGCGCTGTTCAGCATGCTTCGCTGCTTCAGAAACCAGGAAATCTTGCATAATCCTCAGTAACCGTCCTCGGCTTTCTTCATCAGAGGATGTGAAAATCGCATCCATAATTACGGCAGACCGCTCCAACGTCATCAAAGTAGGTTGAGCGCGGAACAAAAAGCCTTGCAAAGAATTTCATAAGGTCTACGGTAGCTGGACGTGGAAACGCACCTAGACATTGCAAGATCCGTCCCTTGAGACCGGGATCACTGTGTTTTGCGTAGAGGGAGAGAAGGCTATTATAAATGTGCTCTACAATAGGTCCCTATCACAGATAGTGGTCAGAAGAATTGGCACCGCTTTGCGGCTTTGCTTACCTCTGAAACGCTATTCAACTCGGTCGCAAATTCTGCAAGGATTAAATCTCCCTCGAAATTTTACTTTAGTCAATATTGTGCTCACCGGGTCGCTCAACACGGAGATCATCGAAGTCGCAGTGTTCTCCGAGTAGGGACACAATGAAAATGAGGATAGACAATGTCCGTGTCTCAACAGTTGTCATTCCCTCGCTACTGCGGACGATAGCTTGCTGAAGGCGAGCTACAGAACGCGTGAGATTCAACCGAAGGCTTCGGCGCAACAGGTTCACCATTGCACGACTTCAAAAGAGCGACGAGTCGATGGAAGTCGTGTGTGAGATGCTGTACAACCCCACACATGCACGCAACGCTTTCTTGTAGACACTTAGTAAAACGTCAGACATAGTGGATTGGACTTGTCAGCTCAACCTACCACCACACCACCAACGTTCGACGGCTTGACGATCATAGGTTGCAAAACTAACTGTAGCTCCTGGCCGAACTTAACCGCAGTTTTTGGCATGTGGGGAACTGATATCCGGAAAATTCGGAGGAGGTAGTCAGTCACGGCCAACTCCTCGGGCTACGAAGTGAGATTAGGACATGCTGGATGCGACCAACAAGTTTGTACGAACGGAAGCAGGGTTTTTCAAGTATGGGAGTAGTGTGGAAGCATTGCTACCAGACAGTGCAGATGGATATGCGGTTGCAAACAGATAGAGCGTTCTGATGCAAGATTGAACCGTCTGGAATGTGGATAAGCCCAGGGGTGAGGTAAAGTTTTTACCAGAAACTCGACACTCACGAAACCAGGAAGATCTGAAGCATCGACGAGACCATCTATCAAGGTTTCACATATCTCAGAGTACTTCGCATGCATGAAGGGAGTATCCGCAGGATTTTGGCCCGACATAATCTTGTGAAGGAGATCCTCCAAAGGAGATTGCTTATCCTTGAAGTAAGCAGACACGCCCATGATAACAGACACTTTCAAGAGCAAAGAGGTCTTGTCCTGAGCACCACTTGACGAAGGTGGCTTTCCCTTGGAAGTGACGATTTGAGATGGCACGGTCTGGAACCACAACTCGTCGACAGTCTTGACGGCGAGGTCCCTGACAGTGTCATCCTCATCCAACATTCGTAACACAAGCTTTGTGCAAATGTCGACGCGACGCTCCAGGTCCTCAGTAACGCTGTAGTATTGCTTGAGTAGCTTGATCACACGCTTTCGCACTCCAAGTCCAGTGTCCTGTAGCGTTAAGGTAAGTGAGTTGTTGGTGAGGAGGACAGATAAGCAGATACCGCTATACGGTCAGCAATTCTCGAATAGTAGTCACCGACCACTTCAGGTGATTCTATCATGTATCTACCGATCAACTCAACGGCAGCATCTCGAACAGCTGGAGAAGAGTCTAGGAGGTGCCCTTCAATGGCCCGTCGTACGTTCGCCTGTTATGTATTAGATATATGCAAACGACGGTGTTGTATGCATGCTTACTGTGGAAAGAATACTGGAATCGCTTGTCACGATCTGACCAAGGGCTCGCAGTGCTTTGGTACGCATGAACACAGGTGGCGCGTCAAGAGCCATCAGCACCACATTTAGTATAGGTCCGAAAGAACTTCTAAGATTTTGGACCGTGCCAATCTCCTCTGCGAGTAGGTCAACACGAGCCGCTTCTTCTTCAGATCTAGCAAAGCATAAAACACCGAGACAAGCCGTGTTAATACACACTCACCCAACATCGAACACATCATTGGAACGGTTTGTCCATACTTCAGACAGGGCGTTCCGAAGCTTCATACAAAGAGTCGGCGTCGATGATTTGTGCGCAGGTTCATCGCCGTCCCGAGGTACAGTGACACGCGACACTCGTAGAGCGTTTGCCAGTTCATGACCCCACATTGCAGAAGTAAGTTCGCGGGCACTCTGGCATCGGCAAAGTGATATAGCTCCAAACTTCACTGTAATTTATAACGTACCTCGTAAGCTTGATCATCAGAAGAACGTTTCACCAAATGAAATGATATGGCTTCATGGCGAGTCAAGAGCGCTTCAAAATCCTGCATATTGTCCGTTAAAAGAATCTAGGGAACCTGACAGTAAGACCAATGATTTCAGGATGTAATATGCATACCTCGTCGAGCGGGACGAGTGGATTCTCGCCGTTCCGTTGTCGAACCTTTATAACGCTTGATCGTAATCGAGCAGCGATGACTCCTAAATGATCTAAAGCTATCGCCTTTGCTGCGTTGGTATCTATCTGAACACTCGTCTTCACGTCATCCAGTGAGGCTACCTAGGAAAGGAAGCCCGCTAAATAGCACAACTAGTTGTGTCCAAATGACTATACCATGAATTTACAAATCACGCTCAGGATCAAACTTGCTGCTGGCCACTCCGGCCAATAAAGGACAACCAAGAGGTCAGATATTAGGTTATCGAGGATGATTCGGTACTCGGCCTCGTTTGAGTTCTTCGTCTGCTTCCCTTTCCCGGACCTGGACATGTGATGAATGTATGCAAGCAAATACGCGAACAGGAACCTACCTCTGCGTCAGAAAGAGAATGATTGTCTTCGCTGCATTGGTGGCCGAGTCTAGGCCCGACATATACAGTTGTATTTCCTGGTGTCATGAGCGTAAACGAAACTCGGAGTGCCCCATCTTACGCACTTCTACGTCCTGTTCATCAAAAATAACATCTTTGGGCATCTCCGTCATGTTGTCCTGATTCCGCAGCGCGCGATTTTGACGAGTTTTGGAAATCTTTCGCGCAGCCATTCGAACATCGCGCGCTGACGTCTGCACGAGTTGAAGAAGTAGGGCAGACACTGTACGTATCGAACGGCCGTCGCGTAGACTGCAAATATGTTACCAGCGGCGGGATGCGACCGCCAAAAAAGTACAGACCGGAACTGTCCAGCTTTCTTGTGACTGTTTGACAACCTTATCAGTGACGACAAAATTTCTTCAATGATCCACGACCGTTGATCTTCGTGGTTTGCAAAGACCTTAAAGGGATCAGCCTAGCCAAATTCTAGTATCAACGAAATACTCACACTTCGAATGATTGAAAGAGCATCGAGGCGAAGACCCCTCATAGCACTATTCCCCAATGTGCTCAACACAACATTCTCCCGCTTACCCTTCGTGTCACTTTCGGCAGACTCGACAACAAAGAAAGGTCCTATAGCGATATAAACCGCTTGGATGATGATCGCGTCAGACATGTTGATCCCATCTGCGGAAAACAGTGAGTTAATGCGAGGAAGGGCAGCGGCGAGGGCTTGGAAGAGCTCGGTAAGCAACCTCCGCAACTCTCCACAGCTAGAATGTGTGTAGCGAAGCAGGCAATTAAGTTGAGGGGACGCTGCTTGATTACCTCCTGTGCCTTCCACAAAAGGATAGACGACCATAGTGAGCTGGTTCTTAACAGTGTTAAGGCAAGTTGTGATCAACTCCTCCGAGTAAAGCTGCCGTGCGACTGAGTGAATCAGACAGAGCTTCGAACTAAAATTACAGACCTGTTTTGTGAGGTTCTCACCACTCAAGAGCGCCACACAGCATTCTGCAGCCAGAATGCTATCCCGAGAAACTTCCAATTGAACGGCCAGCTGATGCACGTCTGAATCTGTAAGTTGTTGGGAATGCGGATCATGTACTGTGGAACCATCCTCCTCCTGTGCATCTATACCATTCGCGGGCACTTTTTGACCCTTCTTTAATTTGCTGGGTGACGAGGGTGCCGGAGGATGATGGGTAGAGGTCCGTAGAGGATCCAAATCTTCTCCTGCCTTGATTGAGCGTTCTAAAATCTTCATTAATCTCGACAAAATGGGGGTTCCGATATCTCCAATCGTGTCCCGCGCCCTGGGCCCCGAGCCAGCATTGGCGACACCCTCGCGCATTGTACGTCTAGATCTTTTAGAGGGACGAGCTAGTTGGCTGATGTATTTTGTCAATTTCCTTACGATGCTCGGCTGGAGATGTGGGTGGTTGCAGTCAACCGTAAGCGGAGAAAAGTATTCCTTTGGGAGGTCAACAGGCTCGATATCGGCTGCAAGAGAATCTTCCGCCTCGAGTATATCTTCAATCAAAGTGTTGAGCTTCTCAGGGGGGGCTGTGATGCGCAGGAAGTCAGCGGTGCTGATCTCCAGAAATATGACTCATAATACCTCGCTCATCCCTGTCTCCAATGCGCCGAGCGGAGGACATAGCGCTGGTAAGCATTTCGTGACGCACATAATCACCATCCTCGTCAGCGGAATCGTCTCCAGAAGCCGGATCGCCAGAATATTTTGATGACTTTGTCGAGGGTGTCTTCCAAGTGGGCGCAGGAACGTTGACATATGCTAATACTTGGCGGGATGATTTTGACGACTTGTGAGACGGCGTTTCACTTGTGGACCTCCAAATGGAAGACGAGTTTGTGGTGTTCGCCGCATGTATGCGCTTTTGAGAAGGGGTGATCAGCTCATCCGGAGATTTACGTTTCCTAGGGGTTACAGAGGGTTGGGGAACGACTCGGGGCGGTTTCTGAGGGAGCAAGTCAACTTTTGAGGGTGAATGCTGAGGGGTGCCCGCTGGATGGATGGGCTTTGTGGTGCAGGCTGGTTGGCTGGGCTTTGGGATGCTACCCGGGTGGATGGGTTTTGAATCCAAGAGCTGAGCGGAACGATTGAGGAAATCCTTGAAGAAGGGACCCGATTCCTCTGGCTTATAGACACGCTGCTGTGATTTGATTTGGCTGGGGTAGCCGAGAGCGAAAGCAAGCGAGGAGGATGAGGAACGGATGCCAGGTGGGGGTGGTGTCGGATAGGCAGACGTTGGATTGAACCGTTGAAGAACAGAGTTGGCTATCGCAGGTGGGTTATAGGAAGAGTTGGAAGGCCCGAGGGTCCAGGCAGAGGGGGCCGAGAAATTATATTGGTTGGCGCTACAGCGATGAGGAGTTAGTCGGCAAGATAGGCGGGGCGGACGAGCACGCACGGTGTGCCATAGGTGAGGTACCGAACCGATTCATCCCTGGTAGTCTGCCAGTACTGTGAATGTTGGGCAGGTGTAGAGGGGTCGGAGAGATAAGAAAGCTCGCGGGAGTACTCTGAGAAGGGAGAACTGGATGAAGGATGTGCCTGATAGGAGACGGCATGGAAGGCAGAGTAATTTGGATGCATGTAAGTCGGCGGTGGGGCAGGGGTGGAGAGATTGCTCATATGCCTCGTCACTGTTCCAAGCGCCTGGTTAGTACGGAAACTATAGACAGACAAACAAAACTACGATACCATGTGCAGAGGGCGTCGCGGAGGCGGACGGGTACGCGGCGAACAACCTGTGAGCCTCATACACGGCGTCAGGAGCGTGTCCCTGCGCATGCGGGTGGATGCCACCACTCATGGCTGGATCGGGCGGGTACGTGCCCTGCGACCCACGGCCATTCGCATACCATTCAGACTGTCCGCTCATCCCAAGTCAGAAACAAACCAACGATCGTGCCGTACTAGCCGCGGATTACTGTGACGCATCGTGTCACAGTCACATACAGTCACACCTATCTACCAGTCCTCCTCCTCTTCCTTGATGCAGCGCCCTCGTCGGCCTCTGCTTGGCGCTTATGTTTGATTCCAGTCATTCTCATAATTTCCCTCCGCTTTTCCTCATCCTTTCCTGCCTTCAACCGCTCCTCCTTCGCAACCCTTTTCCGGTGTACCTCTTTCCTCTCGTTTTGTTTCCCCTTCCGTCTCGCAACCTGATCCTTCCGCAGCGCTCTGATCTGTTGCAAAAGCGCAACAGCTTTCTTCTCCTCCGGTTCCATCACCACAGCACGCTGTTGCATGTACGTCTTGGTGCTCTGCGCTTTCATTGACCTTGGTTTCGATGCATAGGGTAGCGAGGCCTGTAGTTTTTTGGGTATCTTAAGCGGATTGAATCGTCGGGGTAGGCGTTCGACAGGCTTGTAGTGCGAGTTGACGTTCAACGGCGTCTTAATACCCTCATCTCGCCGCACTTGGCCCGTGAGTCGCATACCTTGCCATCGCGATTTATCCAACAGGAGCAACGATGTCACTGGATTATAGAAATGGCGAGGCTGGATCGAGTACCATGCTCGTAGGAAAATAATGTCTACATTGCTTTGTCAGCCTCATGACTTCGACTTCCAAAATGACGGCTCACCACTCGTGAGCACTTTATCTTCAAACGTCGCCCGGAATGCACCCTCTGGTTTCGCGAGCGCTTTTTTGACCTGACCCCGAATCCCCGAAACAGTTCGGATATTTGCCCCTTCAAACTTCGCAACTTCGAGTGCACTCGTAAACATGTCCTTGATGAATGCCGTGTTCTTGAATATCTTGAAAGGAACTCCCGTGAGCTTCAGTTTTTTCACTATTTTTGTTGACCGATCAACGTCGAGAACGACGCCTGTGGCGGATACCCTGAATCCGGCGCTATCTCCGTTCAGTGAATTGAAAGCACAGAAACCACTGTTCGGCAGAGCAACAGGACCATAAAACGTCGCATAACAGTGCATGTGTTCTGGAGTGTACTTGAGCATGCGCATACGGATGGAATGATCATCGAGAGAGTATATTGGGATTGCCTGGAAACGTCGCCACCCAAGTGAAAAGATAAGGGGATCATTGGTCTTGAGGGTCTTCGCGAACCAACGGTGTCGCTTTATGCGTACTTGAAGGTATCCAAAACGTTCTTCGGCTGGCAATACGCCTCCAACAATGATGGGATAGTGAGGATCAAAGTTCTCGATCATCTCGCACGGAACGGAGGAGAGTTCAATGCGAACGTAAGTTCCTGGTCGGTAACCTTCCACCAACTTACGCGCTTCGCCATCGATATCCTCGAATTCTGCTCGATTGAGGTGGAGTTGGCGATTCAGCTCGTCTTTCTTTTCGTCGTAGAAGTCCATGGTATTTCCTCCTGTATCGTCATATTGTTCATCAAATTTGCGTTTGAGTGCTTCCTTTTTGGCAGCAAGTGCTGCAGCATCGATGGTTTCGGACTCTCCGCCCTCCAATTCGTCCTCGTTTTGCTCTTCTCCACCGCCAGCGGCGAATTCACCTCCAGTGATGAAAAGCGACCGAATTGAATCGAGGTTTTCTTCGTCCTCCCATTCCTGCATACTCTCAGGCAATAGTGGCTCTTTAGTCATGTCAAGGTCATCACCATATGACTCTGCTGTTTCTTTGGGGTGGAAGAAATCATCGGTTTCTCCCAGCTCAGAGTCACTGTCCGCGAAGGCGAAATCTCTGTTTTCCACCTCCCCGGAAAAGTCCTTCAGGGGTCTCGTAGCATTGCGGCATGCAGCGCGCCCATTGTCGCCACGCGACGTCACCAAGGTACCATGTTCGTTAAGGCTGTCGTCCTCGTCACCGTACACGTAAGGGTCTTCGCCATTGTCTGAGGCTACCTCGTCTAGCTCGCTCCCATCTTCCGAGCCCTCATCCGACCACTTGCCATTTTCGTCGTTGTGACCTTCCTCGTCTGTGTCGCGGACGCCCCGCGAGTGGGACGTTGCACCAATACTGAGGGTTTTAGACGAAGATCCAAGTAATCTGATCTGACTCCGAGAGATACCATCCCCGAGGGTAGTAACAACGTCCTGTAGACCGATGACCATCTGTTCTCCTTCGCCTTGAGGTGCCGAGTGAGATGCTAAGATGACGGCGTTAATTAACGACTTTGCTCCAGAGTGAACAGCCTACTATCTGCTGGCCCACGAGTAAAATTACCAGGGACATTTATCCAGACCGAGTCTTTGTCATACACGAGACCTCCAACGTCGCTCATTGGTGCATGCACAAACAACTTCTTCTTTTCGCTCAATTTTCTGCGCTTCTCCGAATCTGCGTCAGGGAGGGGACAAGGATCTCCTAGTACAGTGACAGACGTCATATTGAGATCCCCGACACCAGGTATGTGAATTTTCGTGCTTTGACGGAGGTTGGTACCCCTCAGGTAACCGTACAATGTAACTGTCCGATCACATTTGCCTTTCGATGCACGAATCGTTTCGCGTGAAGTGAGATCTTCAATACGATCTGCCAAAAGGTATGGATGGGTGTTTCGGAATACGAACGGGCGGAACTTCATCACGCTAATGAAACGGGAGAGGTTGAGGATTTCGCTGTCAGGATACCGACCGTTGAGGACACCAGAAAGATAGAAGAGTTTTGCGCCTTGGTAGATTTCTGTCCAAAATCGCTTTTTGAGCGCTCTCTTAGTGTCCTTGAGAGTGGATTGTTTCTTGATGAGGTCGAGATGGGAGAGGACGCCAATGACTTTTGGAAATCCGTGGGATTGTAATATGTTGAGGAATTCGAAGGTTTCCTGTGTACAACGTCATAAACAGAGAAGGGAAGCTGTAATTATGGAAGAGCAGACCATTTCGAAGCCAAACGAACCATCGATCATGAGGAGAACCAAGTCAACAACCTTGCCTATGTCGATCATGGAGTTGAGGTCATTATTGCATTCAATGAAAGTCAGTCGTCGCTTTTTCCCTCCAACGATTGTGATAGGTCCTTTGACTTCTTGCAAGGTTTGTTTCGAATACCTACGAACGAGGCTCTTGATGAGGGTAGTCTTCCCAACCCCTGGAGGTCCCACAATAGCGACAACGACGGGTGGCGGTGTGTCGTCGGGGGTCCTGTCGACCAAGGGGACATGTAGTCGAGTCTGGTCGCGCTCCGCCTTTCTGCGGCCTTGTCTATCAGCTCGTCTGCCAGACTTGGGTGCGAAGGCCTGGGCAGTGAAATTATATTAGATCAAGAACAAACAATTTACAAATGCCGCACTTTTTCGTTGAATCCAGATTGTTGTTTTCCCTTTCCCTTTTTGTCCGCCTTTCCCCCAGACTGAGCAGGCCGGTGTACCTTGTGATTCTGTTGCTCCATGGAAGACACCCCTTGAAGGTCTTAGCGAGGCTCGCTAGAAAACGAGGGGGTAGATCTGGCAAGTGACCCGACATGGAGGGGTTGATAACGATCACGTGACCAGCGCGTTCCACTCGTGTCAACTTTGTTTGCTTTTTCCATTCAGTGATTTTGTCTCCTCGCTATTCTTCCGCTTCTTCGCTTTTGCGTTTTTATCTTGTAACTTGTTTCTAGCGACACCTCAGATGGCTAGGAAGTCATCACCCCGTGATTTCAGCATCCCCGGGGATGAACTGGAGCAACACCGCATCCAACTTGAACACAACTTACAAAACACCGATCTATCTCTTCATCTATCTTCTGTGCCGGACGATGACGCCGGTGACAACGAGCCTCTGGAGTATCCTAGACATGATTCCGTACCAGAACATTTCCCTGCATTTGCCTCGTTTGATCGGCACTCGAGAGAAAACATGGATCTCGACGCCAGCCACATTCGCGTGTGGTCTATCCATGATAATGAGGGTATCGCCCCATATGATGCCCGGACTATGTCGACTGCTGCCCATCATGCGAGTGCTGTCACTATTACTGCTGGGCTTGGCCGTGGTAGGAGGAGGGAGCCTAGCATCAGCGGCGCAGAATATGATCCTGAACGCCCCCTCCAAGACATCATAGCTGGTATTGAGCACCAATTCAAGTATATCAACGTATACTAATCCTCTCCTGGCGATGTCATCGTTATGTTTTTCAGCCTGTCACCCAGATTCTGATGCCGACGAGGGAGAGAGGTCGCAGGATATCTCCCGTCCAAAATTATCCGAGACACTACAACGAGTCGGTTTCTCCCCTAGACGTCCTCGTGGTGGCCAGCCCCGAGCCTCGCAACGCGCGTCGCATGGGGTGTCAGAGTCGTCAAATCGACATGCAGATGCGAATGTTTCTCGGCGGAATCTGACTCCCCGGGCACGAAAAGCTACGGTTTCTTTTGATACTACCGCCACTCCAATTCGAAGACACACCTCACAATTTACTGCTGCTGCTCGGGGACTGGTTCGTGACGTACAACAAGCTCAGGAGCAATCGCAGGAAGATAATGCACCTGTTCCTGCCACCGGGCGCAAGTCCAACCGCAGCCGCGTACATCTCCCGGACGTCACAGGTCTAACAAACGCTGTGATTTCTCCAGCGAAGGGGAATTTAGAACGGTACGGTATTCGTGGTCCGGGTTCTAAAGAGGTTGAAGGTAACTCGATCAGGTAACTGTTTCGTGAAGGGAAATTAATCGCACAACCAAAAGCTCGTCTCGTGGCATCACTCAATGCGCTTCATACAAGGTTGAACCATTTGGAAACGGAAAATAGCATTGCACGGCGTCGGGTCAGAGAGCTCGAGTACGAGCTTGAAGAGTGTAAACGTGATGTCGTCAGAGAACGCACACGAATCATAGAATCTCAAGATGCCATAGACGTCAGTGCCTCCCGCGGAGCTGTGCCGTCTACTTCTCGAGCCAAGGGAAAGGAAAGAAGACACAAAGACACGGATCCGCACGCGGCCAAGTACTTTGAAGTGGTCCAGGAAAAGAAAGGTGATTGTAAATCAAATTATGTGAAATACGTCTTGTTGATGGATCGCAGCACTCGAAGCACTCATCACGACGCTGAGGTCCCACCTTACCCGCGTCACATCAGACTTGTCTTCTCAACAGCAGCTGCTCGAGGAACTTCGCCGCCTCCGAGAATCAGACGCTCTTGCACTGACAGAAAAGGCGCAAGAAATCAACCAACTCAGAACCGAAGTGGAAAGACTCGCCGGTGAAATCGAGGTCCTGCGTGGGGTCGTTGAGGAAGGTCTCCATGAACGGCGTCATGGACGCGACGCAGCTCTAAGTGAACAAAGTGACCATGTGGTGGACACCCCTGCAGTCGATCGTCATCACTCCCTTCCGCCGGCAGCTGGATCGCCCGAACCCTCAGTCAGACGGTTTATCGATGACGAGGAGATAGATCGAATATCGGTGGATCTGGATGAACGTCGCTCCGAGCGGGCGTCCAATTCGTCAGTCCAGAGTTCCTATTCAGGAAACGAGTCGCCATCGCCCGACAAGAGCTGCGCCAGTATACGTTCTTGTCACCATGTTCAGGACCCAACTGTGAAGTTCGATGGTAGAGTGGAATCCAATCAACCATTCCCCAAAATCAACTCGGAGCGTATGGAGCGATTGTTCTTCTCTGCGCCACGGCATAACGCAACTTCATGTCGAATGTGCAATGGCCGCCATGAGGCCAAAGACGAAGATTCCGATGAGGGCATTGAACCGCGACCTCAGCCTGAGCGCCTATGCGGGATTGGCCGAGGCGTCATGCGTACATACACGATCGAGGAAATCCTCGAAAGGGTGGATAGGAATGGTGGCACATTACGACCGGGTGACGCCCCACCCCAAACTGTGCTTGCGCGGATCGTTGGTGAGCTCGAAGACGAGTTTGCTCACTTCAGGGAGTATGTCTAGCCCCCATCCTCCGTCGTGCTTCCGCTGACTGCATTCCAATGCAAGGGTTTACAGTGGCCTCGCTGAGGAGTACAGGACGTTGGATTGTGCCATTCAAGCAGCGAAGCGCCACGTCGTAGGCGATCGCCTGCGGGATGTGATAGAAATTTTGGAACGCAAGGTAAATTTCAACTTAAGACTCTGCCACTTCAGTTTCTTAATGTCCTCTAGGGTAATCAGATAGCATCATTATATGATCTATTGATTTTCAAAGACAAACCAGAATTTGAGCAATAGTTGATTTAATACACCATATTGTACTATACATGTGATGCACTGTATACAGTAAAATATGTACAGTACATACAGTATGTACTGCATGTGATGCATTCCTATAATGTTTTCTTTGTGAACAGCCTCTCAGGTCATAGTAATATAAGTGACAATTTCAACCTTTTTCCTTATCTTATCTTGATCTGATCTAATCAGATAGTGGACTTGTACTTTTTCTCTTTCACTCTTGTGCTCACAGACACTTTACTCTAGACTGAAACAACCTTGAAGCCTGTACCTTGTATCATACTAGTAGGGCTGCTGAAGTTTAGTTTAGTTTAGTTCAGGGCTCTTTCCAGCCTAAACCTGAACCTAAACCTGAACTGAACCTGGTGAACCAGTTTGAACCTTGAACCTTGAATCAAATTTTCAAACATATATAATTTGATGATATTTCTGCTATTGAACTAATTTCACCTTCTACAGTACTACTACAATACCTCACTTTCATAGTTATCTCATCTAATCCTGATCCTAATCCTGATATTCTACTTCTACTCCTAATATTCTTAACCTAATCCTCATTATCTAGTGTTAACCCTAATCTTCCAATTTTGATTCTTATCTCCTAGAGCTAATTCTAATGTCCTGTTGGATATATACTTGATTGCCTACACTTTTCTGCTTACCTAATTACTACTACATTGGACCATTACTGTAGTTACTACTTATTAGTGACTTCATTTCCTGCTAGTACCAACCCCAAATCTTATCCTAGTGGTGACTATGATTTCCTGGTGCTAATCCTAATTCCTGAATCAATCCTGCATCCCATTCAAGATCAGATTACTATCAGAATTTGGAGATTAGAATTAGAATTAGAATTATAGTAGAAGAGTAGAATTAGGATTAGGAAATCAGGACCCAGAATTAGGAGACTTTGGATATATAGATTATATCAGCAACTCAAAATAAACATAATTTTATTATATTTGCTAAATATTTATACCTTACTGTATATTATATTTTAAATTTCCAGGTTTGAACTAGTTTGAACTGGTTCTTAAATATGACTCAAGCTCTGAACCTGAACCTGAACTAAACCTGAACCTAAGGTTCAGTTCAGAGGTTCAGGTTTGAACCTTAGGTTTGGAACTGAACTTTGGTAGCCCTATTTATATGATTAGCAGCATGGCCTCTTTAGGTTGCACTAATAACCATTAAAGATTGTAGGGGGTGAGCAAAGCTCCATAGGCTTCAAGGGGAGAAATCAAGAGAACCAAACTGGAGGATGTCCAGTGAGGTCTTGAGGATTTATATATTATGTCTAAGTGCACACAGATCAAGCTATACACTACTGTATACTGTATAGATATACAGTGAGCTCAAAACCCTTTCCATGTTGAGCCTCAATGTGGTGTGTGAAGCACACTGCCACACAGCGTGGGAATTCCGCTTAGATTTGGTGGAGTTATAAATATCACATACTCTTGGCTACAAGATTGCCCCCTAGGTCATGTGATTTGGTTGACAGGCTATGAAGATATAGTCAATTCAAAATGGTAATATCATGAAAGGGAATTTTGAGCTTTTAAATGAAAAAGGGTATTTCAACATTATCAGTACTTGGTATAGCTTCCTTTTGCCTTAAGCACTGCCTGAACCCTCCTAGGCATGCTTTCAATCAACTTCTGACACTCCTCAACTGGTATCCTCTCCCATTCCACTTGAACACTTTCCCATAATTCATGAACTCCACTAGGGGGGTTTTCATGCTGTGCAAGCCTTCTCTTGAGACAACCCCAGAGATGTTCAATAGGGTTTAGGTCAGGGGATTGTGCAGG